>JAODUH010011695.1:0-28965 GCA_027564835.1 Typhlichthys subterraneus | reverse complement strand
GAGGATGTAGGAGATTTTACCAGTGGCCAGCCAGCATCATGAGATGATGGTTTAGGCAAAAAAAAAAAAAAAAAAATTCTCCAAGAATGACTTAGGCCATTATTTTAGGAAGGTGACGATATGTATAACGTGAAGTGTAGCACTTTAAGGCTGCAAAAGCCACAACATTTAAATATAATGTTTAAGGTGTAATTAGTAGGCTATAGTCACATATTGTACATCGCATCTTATTATTGACATTTAATGTACGTACCTGACTTAAGTTCTCCCCTAGGGGCTTCAGGTCAAATTTTACTTGAGAGCCTTTCACCATTGAGGTACTGTTGAGGATGTAACTGGGGAAGACAAGGAACAACTTAAAAGGGTATATTCCACGGTTAACTGTTAGTTGTATTATAACAAAGTGGAAGTGATTGGGAACAACAGAAACTCAGCCATGAAGTGGTAGGCCACCTAAAATCACAGAGCGGGGTCAGTGCAAGCTGAGGCGCACACATAGCCAACTTTCTGCAGTCAATAGCTGCAGACCTCCAAACATTGTGTGGCCTTTGAATTAGCTCAAGAACAGTGCGTAGAGAGCTTCATGGTATGGGATTCCATGGCTGAGCAGCTGCATCCAAGCATTACATCACCAAGTGCAATGGAAAGCATCTAATGCAGTAGTGTAAAGCACATTGACACTAGAGCAGTGGAGACATTTTCTCTGAAGTGACGAATCACACTTCTCTGTCTGGCAATCCAATGGACGAGTGTGGGTTTTGTGCTTGCCAGGAGAACAGTACTTGCCTGACTGCATTGTGCCAAGTGTAAAGTTTGGTGAAGGTGGGATTATGGTGTGGGGTTGTTTTTCAGTTGGACTTGGCCCCTAGGTTCAAGTGAAAGGAAGTGTTAATGCTTCAGCATACCAAGATATTTTGAATTTCATGCTCCCAACTTTATGGAAACAGTTTGGGAATGGCCCTTTCCTGTTCCAACACAAGTCATGACTGACAGGACCAGTGCACAAAGCAAGGTCCTTAAAGACATGGATGAGCGAGTTTGGTGTGGAGGAACGTGACTGGCCTGCACAGAGTCCTGATCTCTACCCAATAGAACACCTTTGGGATGAAGTAGCGGAGAATGTGAGCCAGGCCTTCTTGTCCACTATCTGTGCCTGACCTCACAAATGTGCTTCTAGAAGAAGAATAGTCAAAAAATTGATGAACATGAACATCCTCCTAAACCTTGTGGACAGCCTTCCCAGAAGAGTTGAAGCTGTTATAGCTGCAAAGGGTGGGCAGCCATATTAAACCCAATGGATTAAGAATGGGAAGATGTTAACCTTCATACGCATGTAAAGGCAGGGTTCCCAAAGATTTTGGCAATATATAGTGTACATGTTGTCATACATACACTCTCTCTGAACATGCATGTTCAGACTGACAGTAGTACTATTCCTCTGCATACAGTACTGTATTAACAGCACAATGGAGATGGGCTTACCATTTGATGTTCTCTTTGTGTAGGAGAAAGGTGGAGCGTAGTCTCTCTAAGTGATGGGGTGTTGAGTGAATGACTACACCCACATTAGACTGGCAGCCAGAACAGGCCAGAGAGCTATAAATACTAAAATGAAACGGATTAGAATGAAACAGTTTGAATGAGGAAAGTACATTTTATTTACTCAGTTGCATGCACGTTTAAATGCTCATTAATAGGTAGGTTGTTTTAGAAATACATTTTTTAAAGTTGTTTATATAATAAATTCCCTATATTTTTGTGCCTACTAAAATTATATTTTTTGACCATTTACCAATTAATTATGTTGCCCTCCTGTTCTGACTTCTCTTCATCACCGACAATCACATCATCTGATACTTCTGAAACGAGACAAAATAGGTTTGTACTTTTTATTAAAGAATCAGTCAGATAGAATGTATGTTGCAACCAAACAGGAATGGAAACTCAGTCTCGACAACTACGCAACAACCAATAACAGACGTGAAAGGTTTAGACTACTGTAGCTTGTGGTTTTAACTTGAATGTCCCAGTCAAATTATCCAGTGACGCTTTGCATCTGGACGGGTTCACTTTGAAATCCCCTTGGTAGACGACTTGATACACTTACTGAGGAGAATGAAGGAGTCGATGCATGTCTTCTCCCCGCAAATACTAAGAGAGTCCCCGAGTACCATATTACATTGTGAACAGTGGAAAGTCATTAAACGCTTGCGCGCTATCTCCTTGGCTATTTTCACATCGTCCGTGCGCTGCATCAATATTCTGGCGTCAAACTCCATTTTTCAGTACCGTACTGCTTCAAATGTGAAATCACTCAGCGCGGATGTCTTCTCTGTATGCCAGCTAACCAATAGCAGGTAGCTACATAAAGCACTGGAATGGCTTAACACAATGCACATACTATTTTAACATCTACATGCACACTCACTGAGATGCCAGGGGGTTGAAGTTCAGTTGGACAATTGATCTCCGATTGGTGGGATCTACTTCCGTCTTTGCCAGCAATCCAATCAAATGTCTCATACCGTTGTGTTTTGAATCTATGTTTTTAACCGTCAGGCGCGGCTACTATAACTACACTATCGTATTTGTGGAGGGGAGAAGCAAAACCTGCGTTGGTCTCTTTTAGTTTTTAAAACAGACCTAGTATAATATTCTGTACCAACATGGATCTAGATACGCTTAAATACGCGCAGTTACGAAGTCTTGCTAAAGAACTCGGACTTAAAGCAAACATGAAGGTAACAAATGAAGCTTTTACCGTATTAGTTTAGCCAGCATCATTCTGTAACGTATGGCCGTAACTTTGTTCCTGCGCCGCTGATGGAGTCACGTACATGTTATTTAATTATCCCCACATTTTGCTAACTTTAGCCTAGTACAGTAGATAATACCACTTAACCTCATTTAGCTAATATGATAGAAAGCGAACTGGCCTCTACCGTAACCGTTCGCATGTGTCCATAACACAGGCTGAAAAACTGCTCAAGGCCATAAAGCAGCATTATGAACAAGAAACGCAGCAAAGAGCCAGTCAGGTACGGTAATTTATTTAACCCAGTGCTTGATGCTCTTGCACTATGTGACGTTTTGTATTCGAACAATATTTGTATTTAAATGTAATAATCATTGTCAGGTATGTGACAATGATCACGAGATGAAAGATACTACACAAGACATTATTGTTCAAGAAGAGAAACATGAGGCTGAGGAGAGAACTACCACTGAGACTTTTGTGACCAAACGTCGTGGGAAGGGCCCCAGGGCCAAAAGAAAGATTTCTGATACAGTATCAGAAACGTGTGATGCCAAGGTATGTCATAAGCGTTTGAATGTGTGGTTTACCTGATTATTTTCATAATTTGACCACAGCAAAGAATAGAGATACATTCTAATATAACACCCATACCCCTTCCAAACTTCGAGGATGATGAACAGCCCAGTTCCAATAAGAACTCCAAGAAAAGAATATTGTCCACTGTAGCTCTGCTGCCTCCCGAGGAGACCTCACTGGACATTGAACAGGAACCTGGAGATGTCAAAGAGGCCCCCATGCTTTTTGATGGAGGTAAATTACATATTTTATTTGGTGTGCATGCAAATAAGTCTGTATGTATATGCAGTTAAGTCTATAGTTCATTCTCTAATATCTTGATCTGCAGAATTTAGATTTTGCAGAGCAATTTTAAAGGAGATATGTTAAGTTTGTGATAAATTTACTAATCGTTTTGATATTATTATTATTATTTTTTTTTTTAGTACAAAACAGTTTTGTGCATCCTATGAATGTGCTGTACTATTATTAGGATGTATATAGTGCTGCATTTTGTCTGTCTTGGAAAATACTAATATTTTATTTTGTACAGAAAATGAACCAAAAGTGAGGAAACCTGGTAAAATCCCACGTCATGAAGGGCTCCTGAAGGCCAGGACTTTGTTGAAGCCTGTTACTCCTAGTAAGGCTGTACCATAACTTAGCATTTGCTCAATTTCTGAAGTTCTGAATGGAGCCTTTTGAGAGTCTCATTAGCAGGATAGATTTGAACAAGGACACATGCCAGAGGTTGTAATATGATTATTCTTCCTAATTGATTTGATACATGTTAATTAATACATGTTTTTTTAATATGTAGACTTCAAAAAACTCCACGAGGCACACTTTAAAAAGATGGAGTCCATCGACTCGTATGTCAAGAGGAAGACCAAGCAGATGGAAACCTACAATAACACGGTCAAAGAACTGAAGGTACACAGCCAAGTTATAAATATATTTAAACTAGTTTCTATTAATTATTGGTTAGCTGATGCTGATAATAATAATGTATTTTATTTTTAGATGCTTTCAGAGAAACCAACTCTTAAGCCAACTAGGAAAAGTCAAATGGTGAGTAACAGCTGCTGTATTTAGACTGCACTAGAATAATTTCTTAAATGTAACTTGCTTTTCTGTGGGAAACTGATGTGTTGTGTCTGTGTCAGGCGTCTGTGTTCAGTCCTGTAGTGGGAAATAAACATGCCGAAGACAAATTCCGGCCCTCTATGCATTCTGCCAGTAAAGCTGCTAAGAAGGAAGATGCTCTGTTCCGACCATCTATCATTTCCACTCGCAGGATAAACGTACGGTGAGTACAACATCCACCTCAAATAGTTGTCCTTTTTTTCCCTCTTATTTCTGATTGTCTTGTAAGCATTGTTCCAGTTCCAGTCACACATTTCTTACATTATGCTTATCATTAACATGCTGGTTAATAGTTGTCTTAATTTGCATGCCCTAGTTTTCTTGTGCCTAAGAGTGCTAACCTGACATGCTAGATATCTGTATGACACATCCATCTGGGGAACCATCTATTGAAACTGTTTTAAAAGGGCAGGCTCTTTGAAAAAAATTCTCGTTGGCAGGCCTGTTGATAAATCCACTCTTGCAGTAGAATAGTTGGGAGAAAAGTGGAAACATATTTTCAATTGATATAAATAAGCCTTTGCCCTTCTAATAAAATTGGAATAATATTGATTAATTGCATCACCTACGATAACTGCCAATAGTTTTTTTTTTTTTTTTTTTTTTTGTTTCAAGTCGCCTTCATCACATCACACCAAACCAAACGTAGCTAACAATACAGACTGGCCACACACTTGGTTTTTCAATTTAATTTAATTCAAATCAAATTCAGTTAAAAAAACTTAATTAACCTGTTTACCGACCTGAAACACAATAACTGCCAGTGCCAGACTGGTAAGGCGCATAATATATAAACAGCCAAAAAACCAAATGCAGAGAAGCGTTAAAGGGCTTTCACACGATATGCGGCAAAACAGATCTTCGCTAGCCATCCCATTGTTTTACTATCGGATTGGTGATGCCCAACTGTGCGGTACCGCTACTTTGGGTCGCGCATATCCTGAAATTGCCACTTTGCACTGTGCTCAAAGTTAAAATAATTTCAACTTTGACCTAGTGACCGCTGTCCTTTCAAAGCGCAAATCGTTTGTACCCTATGTGACTGACGAAAGTGGCAGTGAAATTACGAACAAATCCGTACTCTGCATCTGTAATCCTCACTGATTTTCCGGTTTGAGTTTAACCTCTGATTGGGTTAACACACTCATATTGTTATAATCAGATGTAGAAGTGGAGACAACCTGATTGTAAAATAAAAACAATGCTTTTATAACTGCACAAACATAATACTGGTTTAACACCGCTGAAAATAAAGAATTTATATATATTCATTGTTTAGCATTAGCGTTAGCTAGCGAGAGTCTGTTATTCAAACTCCGGTAGTGTATTGCCCTCGTTGCCTAGAGACATGTTGACTATGCTCTGCACTGCTCTGTAGGCTTTGCGCCCTACCGCGGTGAGCAAAGCGCAAATCGATAATTGTGTGTAAGCACCGTTATACTTAAGAACAAAGCTGTGACATATATTAACAAGGTTATTCCAGACATATGGTGATTTTTCCATGTTCTCAAACTCTACCTAGGTTCTCTGAAGCCACCCGGGATCATGAACACAAGAGGTCCCGGCTGAATATCCCAGCACGTCTGTCAGCGTGTGTGGCTTCAAGAACGCCAGAAAAACAGGACACCACCAGAAAGACAAACATCACCAAAACATCAAATGTCTCTGCTTCAAAGACGCCAAGTCAGTTAATGTCTAGACCTCAAAAGGATTTGTGAATTCATTTATGCTACTAGAAAGACTCTTTAATAAACTTTTTTTAAAATATATCTATCTATCTATCTATCTATCTCTCTCTTATTTCAACAGCGACATTTGTTTTTACCGGAAACACAAGTGTGTCCGAAACCCCTGGGACCAATAAGAAACCAACCTTTGATCTGAAGGCCAGTCTGTCTCGTCCCCTTGCTTATAAACCTCACAAAGGTATCATTACTATACATTTCTAATGGATGAGCTATGATATATCTTGTATCTACGTCATCATAGAGGGACACACCGGTAACATTCTGGTGTTTACTTTTTTAGGTAAACTGAAGCCTTTTGGAGATACCAAGGAAGATGCTGAAGCTAATAAGTCTCTGATCTCTCATTCTCATCAGAAAAACTTCAAACAGCATAAAGTCCAATCAAGGTATGTTTATCTGGATTTGAGGCCGTTTTTACTCTCCTCCCTTAAAGGTAGTCAGCTATTGCAAGCTAAATGTAAGCTAAAACACTTTTTGTCAAACTCAACAAAGATCTCATTACATTTCGCAAGCTTACCGTTCTCTGTAAGTGTTGGAAAAAAAAATTTTTTTATACTACACAGCCCTGGCTCCGTAAATAGTAACATAAACAAAGTGACGAACACCGCTCTTATCAACAAAGCCGTAGCACTACGCTTTACTTCACAATGCATTTTGATGTATGAGATGGACCACAATATTAACACCTTGGGAGAGCGGAGTGATACTGTTGATCTGTGCTCGAAGTCAGCAAGAATAAATTAGTAATTTTTGAGAGCGCTTGCTAATAATATCCCTCCGTGTGTCTGCAGCGCTACTCCACACATTGAAACACATTCTGAAGCAATGCGTAGTACTGCGGCTTTGTTGAAATTAGCGTTTTTCGACACTTGGTTTATATTTACGGCACCAGGGCTTTGTAATAGTATCAGATCATTTTTTTTATACACGCACAGAACGGTAAGATAGCGAAATGCAAGGAGCTATTAATGTGTGTTTTACAAAATGTGTATTAGCTTGCAATAGCTGATTATACCTTTTATATTCTATTCATATATGTCCAGTGGGTAATGTTATACAGTATATAAGACAACTCCATGACAATTAGCAGTCACTTAATCAGAATTTTTTGTCTGTCCAAAAAAATAAAAAAGTAAGCATGGACAGACTGCAGTAAATTCTAAAATGCATTGCAGTTTTAAAATAATGTATTGCTGTGCTGTTAGTGACCCTGTCTCCTGGCATGAATGTTGGACTGTATCTGTCATTTTAGGGATGATCGGAGAGAAAAACACAATGGAAGCCGGAAGCAGAAGAAAGAGAATATCCTTGGGGCCAGGAGAGGTCTCATCCTGACATAAATGTATTGTGCTTGTATGTAGACATCTGTACAGTTCCACTGTAAATATTTTGCCTGTTTCTAGGATTTGTGTGTTGTAACGCTATCTTCTTTTAGCATGTAAAGAAACTTACTCAATGCTACAGTTTTAGAAAAAGATTTAATGTAGGTGTAACTGCAAACATTTTCTAACTCTTATTACATTAATAATTGTGTTAAGATAGAATGCATAGACCCGGTCTGTAGATTATTGCCGTTTTATGTTGCATTTAACTTTTTTGTATTAGAATTTTGCTGATGTAATTCTTTCTTTTCTGTGGCATCACTATAAATTCATTTTTTTAAAAAGACTGGTTAAAATAAAAAAATTACTATTGCTCTGTGTGCTATAGTTACAGTAAGGTGAGGTCCATAAATATAGGACACAAATTATTTGGCTCGCTACTCAGTGCCACTCTATTACAAGCTTCCCATGCCAATTCTGTGCATACTGAAAAACAATCCGGTATTGCTACAGCCCTAGCTCTGTAATGTGAACAAGTTGTGCATTACACAACACTATCCTATAGCCTTGGCGGTGTGTGTCCAATGTGTGGGGGTGTAGCTTCTGAGACAACCCTATGGCATTGAGAGAGGTATTTGTTTTTATAGTTCTAATATAGAAACAATCTTTCTCCGGCATCCCTAACTCTACATTTAAAGCTTGTGCAAAGCAGCTTTATACAATCTTTGTGATTTATGGAAAAAAAAAAATTAGGATTTCATAGCAGTTTTGTGTGTGTGGCTACATATTTGTCATAAAGGTGTTGAAAGTGTGCAAAATGCACAAATGAAGTATAAATTACGTAAATGACAAGGTTTTTGCAAAGTTTCATGGCACAAGCTAAAACACAGCCAACATGACCACCAAATAAAAAACAAAATTTGAGAAAAATACCAAAATGCCAGAGGAGGGCACAAGGGCTAAAGATAGGAGCCTGTTTTATAAGCATATACATTGTTTTATTTCAAATCCATGGTGATATATACTGTGTCACTCGAAATACTTATGTAGCCTACATTGCAGCAGTATGGCAATAAGATGTTAAACATTGCACATTTTATGAATGATTAAATCTTTGTCCTCTATTCCTAGATCTTGTGGGCTGCCACTGTCATTGAAAATCGTTTAAAGACCTAATAGGTAACTTACAGTAAAGTCCTTTAGCCAGACCTACTATATGAAATGCTATGAAACATTAAGTTAGAAGCTTAAAGTCTATTAATATGCAGCATTATAATACAAGGTTTATCAATGCTTCAACAAGTCATTAGACTTCAGGATTCCTCTTGTACACCTCGTAGGCAAAGTCTTCTGTATGTGCATAATCTTTACATACACCAATGAAATCAATCTCCAGCTGAAATGGACCGTCTGCTTTTTCACCCAAGGTAAATCCAATTGTATTAATCTGTGAAGAAATATTGTGATGTGTGTAATCAAGTTATAGGCTGCTTGCAAGACTATTATGGTTTATGACTTTATTCGTAGTTTATGCAATACCTTGTCCAACCAGAGAGGGTGTTGATCATCTTGAATTCTCCCTCGATGTGCAAGAAAGAACTTGGAGAAGGGGATCTATTAAAAAAAAAAAGGTTTTTATATATAATGGTCTCTAATTAATGGAAAACACTTAAATTAAAACTGTTTTATTCCGAAAAATCTGAATGAATGAATGACTGTACCTTGACATCTTGCCAGTAAGGTCCTCCCCGGGTATATAGGAAATAGCTGTATACATCATCTTTCTGGTGGGAAAAGTATGTTTCTGCTGCAATGTTGATCATCCACGGGCGGCCATCGCCACGTACACGCAAATGTAAAGTGTTAAAACTGGACCAATCAAAATGCTTTTTCTTGTCAAATGAAGCCTAAAAAGAGAATTAAAAAAAGTTAATTGTGTTGTGGTAAAATATGATTTTGGAAACTGTTAGGCACTGTAGGTCCATGAGCCATGTGAATACACTTCATGTGCCCATGTATCATGCTCTATAACTTTATTTATTTATTTTAATGGTAAAACATTTAATTAGAAGTAGAAACTTATAATGTTATTGGTCTTCTCATGCCCAAGTTAAACCAGCCTCCTAACATGAGACTCCTTGGAAGTTCTGTTATTTCCCACCGGTGAACCAAGATATACACACTAGCAGGAAAGACTATACCAGCATACAAGAAAGGCTGTTTCTGCCTCGCCACCACTGAACAAGTGATTTCAGAATTTTTACAAAATTAAGATTATAAATGTGTAGTGTTTGGTGAACAGTCAGGGTCGCCAATATTGCATATCATATACAGCATATTAACCCATTACCCTCCTTACACATAGAATAGGCAAGTGATAAAAGCATATTGCAATGTCTCGATGGCACTAACCAGTTGCTGCTGTGAGCGCATTGTGCAGTAGCCACTGTAACGCGTCTCTCCATCCCGTGGAGGAGTAGAGCACAGAGTTCCATAGAGAAAGCATGTATTACTGTTTCTGCTGAGCTTCAAGTAAACATCACTTTGGCCTCCTATCTCACGATCTGAAGACAGGGTCCATTGCTTCAAGCTCTCTGGCTCTCTGAACTCCCATATCAATCGATTCTGCTCCAGCATATGTTGAAGAATAGGTTTGCCTTCGGGGCCAGTCCAGGGGTCAAGAAACTCCTTTTTCATCAGACCGAAATGTTTCTTAATTCCCCCCAGACCTTTGGAAAAGTCAAAGAACTTCCAAAGAGGGGTGTTGTCTTTGGTCTGGCCTGGTCGTCTGTACTCACTCTGAATTATAGTCCTCCTTGCTACAGATAAAGGAGAGAGGGGAAACTGCTTGTGAACCGACTCCAGCAGCCTCACTGAAGGAAGGTTTGTGATCCGTGACAGGGACATGTTGATGTTTACGTCAGCAATTCACTGTTAGAGTTAAAACAATTGTTATTGCTATTGTATTTCAATAATGTATGCCAATCCATATTTCATATATGGATATAAATTCCAATCCATATTTAATACATGTTAATTAAAGTAAATAGCTACATTAAATAAAGACATCCAAATCTAGCTTACTATTTAGGCCTACAACTAAACATGATCGTGATGCACTATAAGACATTAACTTAAAGGATGAAGTGGTAGCATGCAGCATAATATGCACCATTAGCAACATGACCTACCGTGCTGTACGGGGGACATACAGGTACCGGTACAGGACAAAAGAAAAAGCATGACCTAAGAATTGTAAAAACTGTAAACGTATTTGGGCTCTGTAGCATACAGATATTAAGCGAGTTCCTGCGTACGTATACGCGGTTTATAACATAAAATATGAGTACAAATCGGTAACGGTGCGAGAGCCAAGGTTATTTATCCGTCATAGTAAACGGAAGTACGGTACAGAAATTGCGCCTGAGCAATATCCAATCATATTATAGACTTTTAAAATAAACAGCAGTGTGTGCGGTACCTAATGGAAAACATTTGTTTTTCCTGATTTCACCAATCGGCGACGACACTTGTACAGTGTAGACAACTTATGTCATAAAGATATATAGGTAAATGATAAACATGCGTGCTGTTGTTGTCTGACACGCGATTCGCTTGCGCGCATGCGCTTTGGCACCTTTGTGTGGACTGCAGCGCCAGCTAGCTCCTTGCTAGTTAGCAAGACTGGAGCTGGCTAGCGTAGCACTACGTGCGTGCCTACGTTCGTTTACCTTATAACATTCAAACGACATAGAGGTAGCTAGTAGGTTAGCCTCGTAGTCATGGTGAATGTAAAGAAACGGAAAGGTCGAGTCGTAATTGATTCAGACTCCGAGGACAGTGCTAGTGATGATAACTTAGATCAGGTAAGGAGGCGCGTTTGATGCATTCGTTCACAACGACTGGCAGTCGTGTTGTCTTTACACTGTGCGGTAAAGCTAATGCTAACATGGGTCATGTTAGCCATCCAGTTCATGATAATGTAGCGGGCCTTGCCTGTTGACTGGAGGAAACACAGCTGATATGTTGTCCTTATACCGTCATGATATGCCCAAGTCCAATAAATTGTATGTTTTGGGAAATAATCACTCCTTCCAGACAGTGAATCAAATTCCTCTCTCCAAGTGGTGTTTATATGTTGTTAAGCATTAGCATCTAGCCTCGTTAGCAGTAACACAACATTCCAAGAGCTATACTTAGCTTTTCTTCCTAGCTCCAGTAATGCATTATGTTGTAGGGAAACATCGCGCCACGGACCAGGCTGAGTTTGGCTACAGAGCGGACTGCCTATGCATACACTATTGCACATTGGGATATGTTTATATGTGACTGTTGCAGCGCACTGTATTTAAATTCTTATATTACGTCATGGACGCAGAGCTAAAGTTCCATTTGGATTCTGTTGACGTACGCCTGTTGGCACCGGTTTCTTACAAGCCGTTTTCTTCCTCATACCGGTACAAAAGTTGTTCTCAGTTATTGATATCCCTAGTAGCTAAGAGTACAGGTAGTCGTCACTACATGATCACCAAGGCAAAGCCCCCTATCCATTAACACTTTCCAGTCTTTTGAGCAGTGTGTCAAATAGGTGTCACCTGAGGTTGCAGGAGCATAGCTAGGCGGCAATGTTTTTTTTTTTTAATCCTGGCATTGTTAGTTCACAAACAATAGCAGGTGTCTACAGGTTCAGTGTAACTGATGAGTACCCATTCAAGTATTCTGCAAACTATGTTTAAGAATTTATATAGCCATGGTGAAGGCAGCTATGGTTCACTCTTTTTTTAAAAAATGTAATTAATGAAACATCTTTAAGCATTTTTGCGTTCTTGCTTTCAGGAGCTTTTGTCTTTGGCTAAGAGAAAGAGAGTTGATTCAGATGAGCAGGAAGAGCAAGTTAGTAAGCCTGCTGCCTCTACAGACTCTGAGACATCTGATAGTGATGATGAGGTAACTACTCCTTTTGAGATTTTTGTCAATATGATATATTGATTACAAATATTGGAGGTGTGATATTATTGGTCATGCCGATATTTACCATAAATGTATTTTCTCATGCAAAACAAGTATTGTTTTATCACCAAAACTGAATCAGATATTTTTTATTATGTAACGTAGTGGACAGTTGGTGGTACCAAAGGCAAAAAGAAGGTTAAACCGGGAAAGGGTTCGGACAAAAAGAATGCCACCAAGAAGAAGGTTAATAAAACGGCAGCGTCTGGCAGCTCTGCTGGGGACAGTTCAGCTGAGAGCTCGGCACCAGAGGAGGGTATGTTTCTCCACACTGTACAAAGGACTTTTGCTCTATATACCAAAGCAGTCAGATGTCTGCTTGATTGAGGCAAATGCTGCTCATACCTTGCTGAAGTGCCTTCAAGCAAGGTACTTAATCCTTATTAGTATCAGTTGATGTTTCTGCTATTGTACATGGTTTCTAATGTACTAAATGAATGAGAATAACAGTCGTAATGAAGTTAGCTAAATACGACACAAATATTATATGATCATAGACTAATGCTTGACATGTACATGCTGACACATGGCTTATATTATCAGGCCCTCTCCTACGGTGAAACAACAGAAGACATTCCTTCCATTATGGAAGTAATGCTTTTGCGCGGTTGTCGGCCCACTGCAGGCGAGGTGTCCGACTCAGACAGCAACAGCTCCTCATCCAGCTCAGACTCTGACTCGTCCTCGGAGGACGATGTCTTCAGGGACGGCTACGGCGACGACCTGATGGGTGACGAGGAGGACAGGGCTCGGCTGGAGCAGATGACAGAGAAGGAGAGAGAACAGGAGCTCTTCAACCGCATTGAGAAGCGGGAGGTGCTTAAGAGACGGTGGGTGGTGCTGTGAGAGAGCTTTGCCTCGCTTTTCCGCCCCATTCGTGTACATGTTGTCATTTGCTCATGGTTGATGTTAGATGGATTGCATTGCATGACCTATTATCATAGTATTATGGTTGTTTGGAAGTTGTATCTGTATGTAACTTTGTTGCATACAGCATTTGAAAACCGCTGGAAGGATCAAATGGTGGGGATAGAGGGAGGGGCCATGTTAAAATGCGAGGGGAAAAATATATTCCGGGGTGGCAGCGTCTACTTGTGTGCACTCATTGATTAACACTGGTGAGGATTGAAAGGTGTGTTTGTCAGCCAGTGGTTTGTAGCTCTGGCGCTTTGGCCGGGCAGCTTTGGTGCGCATGTTTATTATGCTGCCTTGTAGTGGCTTTGAGTGGAAGGGTCTGGCTGAGGTGGATCGTTTGGTGTGGCCTCTGATTTTGGAAGTTAGGGTGAGGGTTGCTGACTGGAGCAGTCTTTCAGGCCTTCATTTTATTTTTTATACTGTAATGTATGGACATGCAGTTGTTTTCGTTTATAGGGTTATACGGCCCTGGCACAGTCTTGGATTTTACTTGGGTTGTACTGTATTTACTTGAACGTCACGGTTTCATTTATTTTCTATTTGGGCTAATGGGTGAGAATTTTTCCAGACCCTATTTCATATACAGCAGGTAATTTTTTTAAAAGTGATTTCTTTTCAAGTAATTTCTGTTTATAGTCATCCTGATCCACATTATTGGTTCATGTGCTGTGTATAGTTGTTTTGTGATGGGATGCGCTTTTTGAATTTACTTTTCATATCAGAGGTTCGACGGGAGCACGAACATTAGGCTCTATAGAGTTTCTCCACACAAGCACTAAATGTGCAGACTTGTTTTGGAAGGGTACGGTGTGCACCTTGTTCCTGTAGGTGCTGAGGGGGTGGGATGGGTGTGGGGTTATGGGGACGGTGTACTGGACTTTGTTGTTTATTGCACTTAACCTGCCAAACCTGCCTATATGATTGTTGTAGGGCAAATGTATACATTTCCGGTAATCTTGGCCAATGTGTATGCACCAAATGGGGATCATTGTCCTTCACCAATTTCTTCTCCCACTTACCAAATATGACATTGCATTACCTTATTCTTGGCGGTGACATGAGCTGTACGCTCTCGCCTGTGCTAAATCGTAGTTCACCCAGATCATAGTCTCTGTCTAGGTCGGCACATGCGTTTTCGTAACCCTGCTTCCAAGTGTTACTGTTTTTCTCCTCGGTTCATAACACATACTACCATTTAGACTATTTCCTTTTGGACAAAAGACTTCCCCATATAACCAAATGTGAATACGGACCCATAGTTTTTTCATATCACTGCCCTTTAACTATGAATATGCACATCACAGATAACTGCTTCATGCATAGTAGATGGTAGGGCTTTCAATGAGAGTGACTCCCTGAAAACCGACAGTAACAAAGGGGAGAGTTGTCTTGAAAACCTTTTATAAAAATCAGTTTGATAACCGTCCGGTCCTGGGGATACATTAACAGCAGTTTACTCACCAGTCTATACAAACTTTAACATCAGCATCAGGCATAATCCATTTACATTTGCTATGGTCTCCTTCTAATTCATTCAGTGGAAAGCAACACTCCAGTGGCGCATGCTGGGGCATATCGACCGGGCTGTAACTATATCTTGTATGAACAAACTAGAACAATGTTGGTGTATTGTTGTAGTTTTATAGCCTATATCATAACTTGAGCATATTAGCTTAGGCTTATTATCTCAGACAAACTTCACTTCCTTATACAATGTGCGCACGTTAAGAATTACTTTTCTATGAACTGAAAGTAGACTACATTTTGAATTGTATAGGCAGCAGATATTTGCTGAATTTTCCAAGATTATGCATTAAATATCTTATCTCTCTACAGTATGCCTACATTATCAGAGTGAATATGAGTTAATGAATGAGTTAAATTAAATCACTGTGACCAAATAAAAGAGACATGTTAGACTTAGACTACAGTATCATTACTACAACAGCCTATCTTGAGTTGTTTCTCTTATACAGTATATAGTTATATGGTTGTATTATAGGCCTACGTATGTTTTCTCTTGTATGCCAAATGTTTTGAGCACATGCTGCATTTTCAAAGAGTGTACATTACATCTAAATCTCTCTCTCTCTATCTCTCTCGTATAGCTTACAGTAGCAAATAGTTTGTGGCCAAATAAAGGAGAGACAGGCTAGACTAGTATTTCTACAGTATATTTTCTTGAGTTGTATTATATGGCTACATGTAGGCTGCTGTATGTTGTAGGCCCTAATATGTAGCTATTGTTTTGGTGGATTAGACTGCTGTAGGTGCATTTTGGTCATGAAATTAACTGTTGTCTAGCTGTGTAGGTAAATTATAGAGAGTATTGAATAATGCTTTTTACCATGTTTACCAGAGTGATAGTGATAATAATCTCTCCAATTGTAATATTAACAATTCTAATACAGGAATTACTTTTTACCTATGGAGCTCTCTACACGGGTCTGTTCTGATCAGATACATTTCATAGCTTCCACGTTAATATTGCTCATACACTGTTTTATTTTGGTTCTAATGTGTTCTGTTTTGTTTTATCTAACACAGCTCTTTGTAAGTTTTGTTTTTTAATGTGCTCTATGAATAAAGTGTATTCATATTTAGTCTAACCAGTTGATCATGTGAAGAGTATGAGCAAGGGAATTACTAAAGTTGATCTGGTACACTGGTACATTTGACACTGCCTAATGCGTATCACTAGAGTGATGAAGCAGCCAATCTAGGAGTGTTCTTTTAAACTCCAAAATATCAGCGTAACATTGTCAAATCTATTATTTACCTGCTGGTAGTCTGTCACTGCCATTAACACTGTCCAGTCAACCTGTGTTTTATGGTTTCAGGTTTGAAATTAAAAAGAAGCTGAAGACTGCAAAGAAGAAGGAGAAAGAAGAGAAGAAGAAGAAGCAGGAGGAGGAACAAGAAAAGCGAAAGCTATCTCAGGTTCAAGACACACAAGTGGTGAGTCCAGCAGCCACCGACACAACAGTAGCACGGCCCTAGCTCAGCCCCAGCAATAGGTGCGACATAACTGGAACATGTACAGCCTCATTCAGAATCAGTGCCCCAAAGCAAAACCACTTAGCTAAGCGAAGCGGTAGGTTTCCATAACATACGCCTAACTACACGTGTACCACTTCTCTAGGTCATGTCACATAATAAAGAGAGGCGGTCCAAGCGGGACGAGAAGCTGGACAAGAAGTCCCAGGCCATGGAAGAGCTGAAAGCGGAGCGAGAGAAGAAGAAGAACAGGACAGGTGCACATCTGGAAATGATTCCTGTGTCGTTCTCTTGTGCTGCTAGTTGTTCTCGATTACTCACCTTTGACCTCTGTGCCGGGCAGCGGAGCTGCTGGCCAAGCGACAGCCGCTGAAGACAAGCGAGGTGTACTCTGACGACGAGGAGGAAGAGGAGGAGGACGATGACAAGTCCTCTGTAAAAAGTGACCGCAGTTCAAGGTCATCGTCCTATGATGAGGATGAGTGAGTAGCGTTCATGTTAAGTTAACTTAACTGTTAGCATAAAGTCAAACGATGGTTTAGTGAGGTGTATGTCTCACAGATGCGTATCGTGGTGATCAGCAGACTTTCATCTTTCAGTTTCTCGCTGTGAAATAGGGTTAGCCACAGTACCCCGGGATGTATCGCTATGAACTGTTTACTGTTCTCACAGGAAAGAAGAAACTCCACCCAAGTCCCAGCCTGTGTCACTACCGGACGAGCTGAACAGGGTCCGTCTGTCCAGACACAAGCTGGAGCGGTGGTGCCACATGCCGTTCTTTGCTAAAACTGTGACTGGCTGTTTTGTGAGGATCGGCATTGGGAACAGCAGTAGCAAGCCGGTTTACAGAGTGCGTGTGCTTGCTGCACAATGCTCCTGGTGCACTTCTGTAATGTAGCAGTATATCTGAATAACAATGGCTAATGTTATCTATTGCAGGTAGCTGAAATAGTAGACGTGGTAGAAACGGCAAAGGTGTACCAGCTCGGGTCGACGAGAACAAACAAAGGACTTCAGTTGAGGTTAGTCAGGAAGATGATGTTTCCCGGCCAGCTCACTCGCCACATGTTCAGATGTGTGACTCTGGTTTGTGTAACCCAGGCATGGCGGCGACACACGCGTTTTCAGACTTGAGTTTGTGTCGAACCAGGAGTTCACAGAAAACGAGTTCATGAAGTGGAAAGAGGCGGTACGTTAATGAGAGATGCGTTCACTGCCACAAACAAACTTGTATGCTTTGTAAGATTGCAAAACCTCCTTGCTGGATAGAGTGGTCAATTCAAGGACATGCCACCTGTTAACATTTGTGTTTTGGCTGTGTTGTCCTTGTCAGATGATTGTCGCTGGGATGCAGGTTCCTACTCTCGACGAAATCACCAAAAAAGAGCAGTCTATCAAAGAGGCCGTCAACTATAAGTTCAATGATAAAGACATAGAAGATGTATGTTGATTGTTCAGTGGTTGTTTGTGTCTTTTACAATAGGTGGTGCAAATTATTTCGATTACCATTACTGGCATTGTTGTTATGCTCTTGTGTTCACAGATTGTAAAGGAGAAAGACAGGTTCCGAAAGGCGCCATCAAATTATGCCATGAAGAAAACCTCCCTTCTCAAAGACAAGGTGCTGAGCAATACAATGTGGTAGTGGAGTGCATGGCTGTGTGTGTAGCTAAATGAACTTTGCAATACCCTACATACCTGTTTGGCTTCCATTAAAGCATGCTACGCCGTGTTCACAGTACACGACTTTGAAAGTCGTCAGATCGCTGTCCAGCACACAGCACACCACTCTCTTGTAATCGGGTGCCTTGAAATCGTTGTGCGATTCACACTACATGGCTGATCGGTTACAGGGCGGTCACACTGCAAGATGTTTCTATCTCTCCGTAGTAGCGTTCACACCTCGTTAACATGGAGCCAAGCCGGTACATTTCTCAACACTTATGTGGTTAGAATTTTTTTAATTCATTAAAATGTGAAGCGTTATCCCCAAGAGCTACGTGTTTCAGAGAGACTGAATTATTCCAGTACTATCTTTGCGTGTTTCTTCAAGCACTTCAAATGATTTCAAAGGCTTTTACTCCTCCCCCTTGTTTTCATCTAGTCCTTGTATTGGCTGTAGGTGGTGGCTGCTGTCCTTATCAGTCACAACACCGTTCATACTACAGGATTTTGACTCCCCGACAGGTCCAGATATTTAACATGATAAATATTTAGTCGGTCTTTGCGACACATCGCCAACATTTCGACAACACTCGTGTTGTAAGAAGTTCACACTACACGATCGTTGGAGCGAGCTGTGATTCCCTTCCGAGCTGGGGCTTTTGTCTGCAAGCTCCAAAAATATGAATCTGCGAGCTGAAAAACTGGGCTAATGTCGTGTAGCGGGAACACATCTAATACCTGTAGATGGAATGTAATAAAATATAATAACAAATGTCCTTACTACATGAGCCAGTATAATTACTTAGTTGTATTGTTATAACATCACACCATTTGGACAGGCCCTGAGCACTGCAGTATATGTCACGGATTAATAATATATGGCTGTAATATAGTATAAATTGGTAATAATGTTGCTTCTTTGTGTCTATCAGTTGCTGTCTATTGGCTTGTCTTACTCATCCATGTTGTTTGGCTTTTGAATAAAGGCGATGGCAGAGGAGAGCGGAGATGGTGAGAAAGCCAAAGTGATCCAGGATGAGCTGAACGAACTGGAAGAGAGGGCCGAGGCACTTGACAGGCAGAGAACTAAGAACATATCTGCGATCAGGTGAGTTTGGTCCATTTTTAATGTTTCTGTTTTGTATACTAAATACATTTGGCCGTTCCATGCTGCTAATACTTTGTGTTGTTTAACTTCTCAATAAGCAGGATTGTATAGTAAATTAACAGTCTTGTATAAGTCCCGCAACCTCAACAATTGGCACTAACTGTAATTTAACTTGTAACTTAAAGTTTAAAAATAATTTACTTTGGCTAACTAGAGCCTAATGACCTTATGTCACAATGTAATATGTGCTTAATTCCTGTCTTCTAATTATAATAAATGATCAACACAACGTCAGTTTGTATTATAACTAACTGTTTATATTGTAACTATTGATATTAAGCTGTTACATTCTTGTCTGTTTTATATTGAGACTTTCCCTGTCATCCCTCTGTAACCCAGCTACATCAATCAGAGGAACAGAAGTTGGAACATTGTGGAATCGGAAAAGGCTCTTGTGGTAAGTATGTGATCTCTGGTGTCTCCTACATGCACCTCTACCTCCACGCTAAGATGGAATAACCTGACTGTCAACAGGCTGAAGGACAGAACGCTAAGAACCAACAAATGGACCCTTTCACCCGAAGGCAGTGCAAGCCCACCATGGTGTCTAATGTAAGAATGTTTCTATTTATAACATGATGATTATTGTAGAACTAACTACCACCGTGGTATTTGCTGTAACTCTAGTACTGGATTGAAGTGTTCTTTCTGGGCATGTAGGCCAGAGATCCCTCCGTGCACGCGGCTATCCTTGCTCATCTAAACCAGAAGTATGGCTCAGGATCAGAGGGAGATCCCAATTCTGCAGAAATGAACATGCTGGTAAGGGGCAAAGTGAACAAGAATGTATTCATGCTGGTAGGCCAGCAGGTGGCAGCACAAATGCATTGCCCCTGTGCAACCACAGTTATGCTGTGTTCACATGGACCGTGGTAGATGGCAAACTGGTAGATTGCAAACACTTTCTTGATGGAACTGGAAAAAAAAGTCAGGAATGGCACTTGCTATGGTGATGTGTGGCATTGTTTACAATTAATGTAAAAATACATTCAGTAGTGGAAAATGTTTTAAGTAGTGTTGTTGACACGTAAGTATTAGCTTCTTGGTGTAGTTGATTTCTCAGTGTGTGAGGGAGCTACGAACATCCTGTTATAATTGCCATCAAAAAGCATAAATATTTTACTTTGGACAGCATGCCGGCGCCAGCATTGTTTTGCAGGTCACAGCTAATTCTGTAGCGTTTCATGCAAACGCATCAATATTTTCCTGACCGTTTTTATTGAACATATCTTGTTTTTTTTACAAGACTTCAGATTTGTCTGTTTGTTTTATGTATTTATTTATAAAGGAACAAACAAGCCAGAAAGACAAAGATCTCTCGAAGCCAACCAGTGACCTCTCAGAGGACCTATTTAAGGTTCACGACTTTGATGTCAAGATTGACCTCCAGGTCCCAAATGCAGGTGAGATGTGATGTGATGCAATTATGGTTAATGTGCTGGTGTATTGAATTGATGATTGGACACAAATTGATAACAGTGTGGTTGTTGCAGAGGCAAAGTCTCTCTCGGTAAGCTCTAACGCACTTCCAGTGAAAGACGGTGCTCCGCGCAGGTCCCTAAACTTAGAAGATTACAAGAAGAGGAGGGGACTGATATAATGCCAGACCCACGGAAATGCAAGAAAAAATTAAAAATAAAAAGAACAAAAAAATAAACACATTGCATGGTTGTGTGTGTGTGTGAGTGAGAGAGCGAGAGTTTGAAACTGTCTGAATGAATAGTATGTTTTGTGTGAATGAGTGAGAGATGTAGAAGTATGTTTGCTTGCAGATACAAGATACTGTTTATCCCAACACAGGAAATATTGAGTGATAAAGTTATTCAAAGGATCTTTTGGAACTTGTCCAGTTTTTTTTTTTTTGTTACAAATTCTGTACCCGTACATTGACTTGTATTGTTCTCGATTTTTATGTATTTAACGTCTTCATGGTTTTTGGATATTCTGGACTTCACTCATTTTTTCATCTTGATCTTTTTCAAAACATTTCTCCCCAAATGGACAATTCACAAGTGGACTACGTTGAATGAGGACACTATATGACTTGGATGTCTAAGTTACTTTGAGATTACTGGAGCAGACCTTCTTTATATCTTTTTTTATTTTTATTTTTTTTATCTCTTGCTGAATTACTGTTTCTTATCCTTGCCTAAAACTTAAAAGGTGAGCGTTTATTTAATTTGTCCAGGTCTTTTTCCCCACACTGCAGAGAGAGATCTCAAATTGTGTCTCATCTGCAGCTTAAGTCCTTTGTGTAAACATTAAAAGAATGATAGGAACAATGACAGCTGGTGTAATTTGTCAACTGGACAACATTTGTCACTTTTTAAGTCTTTGAAACAAAAAATTATTTTCTATCGATTACTAAAAGCGTTATGTTTCTATTATTTCTTGTTTAGTTGTTCATGGGACAATTCCTTTGCCCTTTGAGAGGAGATTCAGATTAAGTGTTATCGATCGTGTCCATAGTCAGTTCTTGTATTGATGTGGCATGCCATGTAAATATGCATTTTGGAGTGAGTGCAGCAAGAATAAAGAGGCACTGTTTCATAATGTGTGTCCATTTGTGTATTTTAAATTCGTATAATACAAAGAAAACACGTGTGATATGGGCTAATATGACACGTATTTTCTGTCATTCATAAAAATCGTCTAGGATATCGGTCATTCAATTCAAAAGGTACAGTAAACTACTAACTGTCCCGTCAACAGGCAAATATAGTAGAAAGCTGGGCTGTGCTAATAGAAGACCTAGAACAGACAATTCGCATAGCCCTATAGTAACAATATCATGTTACGCTTTTATTCAATACTATTGAAACGAAAAAACAAATGCGTATGCCCATTCCCATTAATAATTGTAATTGTTTTTAATTGACTTGTTGAGAAATGGTTAATATGTTAGTCATACATTGTACAAAGTTTTGCACTTAGTTTGCAATCAGGCTCGGCTCAGGGCGTTCTGTTGTGGGGTCCTCAAGTTGCGCTTCCTGGTCCACGTATCGAGAAGATCAACAATATCCTATATGACAGATAATGACATCCGACAGTCATACATGTATTATAAATCTGGATTCACATTTACTAGTTAAAACTGGTCGATAGCTTTGTAGCCAGCCATATTTTACCTGTCACTCGTGTTTTATCGGTAAGTCTTTAGCTTGTCCCTATAGTATAGTAGCTGGTTAGCTTTGCTGCTAGTCCTCTCTTGGGTGTAGTTTAGATGTATTACATAAAAATGAATGTAGCATTACTTACATAATTGTTTGTCATATACGTTTAACGTTAGAGGTTTATGCTGATAAGCGTGCTAGTTTTACACAGAAACCTGTATTTATCTCTAAGGATGCAAAATGTCTTGGTTGACCGACTTGGCTGGGAAAGCTGAAGAGTTCCTGACCAAAGTTGACCAAGGAGCTGCCACTGCCCTCAACAAGAACCTGGATGACGCGTCCTCCTTTTTACCATCGCACGATGGAGATCCCAGAGTCACCAGTGTGCACATTAGCGCCGGGTACAAGAGTAACACGTCTGCGACACAACATGGCTATGATTCACCAAGCTACATCTCCTCAGTAGCAGGCAATATCAAGCGAACCAACGCTACCGTGTTGGCTGGCACAGCAAACACGCAGAGCATGCCCCTGGGCTCAGCCAGCAGTGCTTCCAGTACAGTCAAAGCCTCCTCTGGCTTTGTGAGGCGCAAAAAGAATGAGCAGGACGTGGATGATGACATGCTGTTTGACTTTCTGAACAGTGCAGACCCTCCTACCAGCGACAGGAAAGAAGTGAGAAGAGAGGTTGTGAAGGTGTCAGTTCCAGTCACTGAGGTCCATAACCACCCTCCTCCCCCGCCTACAGTTCCCTCAGCTCCTTCTACCCCTCCTTCCACCCGGGGTGTATCTCGGGCCTCCAGCCTCAGCTCATTGTCCACTCACAGTATGAAAACATCGGAGGAAGGCTCTGCCAGAGAGCACAGTCAAGGTATGAACCCATCTGCACTGGAGCACTAAAGCAGTCAAATGTTTGTTGTGGAAGTGCAGGTCTGACAAATATGTCATGGGCCATGGAATATTATTGTTCTCTGTAGGCAACCATGGTCAACAGCCACAGATGAAAATGTATATTTATGAACACTTTCTGTCATTATTATATTTCTTACAGTAAGTCAGATATCTTGGTAATGCTTTATCCGTAGTGTTGTGTTGATTCAGTGTGTGTCTAACTATGTGGTGATATGTCCACGCCCACTTCCCTTCAGAAACACCTGAGAGTTCAGACTCTGGCTTGGCTGCTCCTCAGGAGCCCAGTAGACAAGAGCCTCCTCCACCCACTGAAGAGTCCCAGAGTCAGGTGCTGTCAAGTCTGCGCCTGGAGAACCAGCTTCTGCGCAGCGAGGTGGTCTCCCTCAACCAGGAGATGGCATCGCTCATCCAGAGAGCAAAGGACATGCAGGAAGGTGGGTTTTCTAGGGACCAGGCTGGACGGTACACAAATCACCATTCTGTGCCGCGTAGTTTAAAAGTTGTTGCCGTTCTGTCCCTGCAGAACTGAACCAGGCCCGTCTACGTGCAGAGAAATGGAACTCAGACCAGTCTCGTTCCGACCGCGCAGTTCGGGAACTTCGGGCCCAGGTTGATGACCTCACGGAAGCTCTCTCTGCTAAGGATGGCCAGCTGGCCGTCCTGAAGATCCGACTGGATGAAGCCGATCAGCTGCTGAAATCTCGTAGCTCCGCGCTGGAGGATGCACACAATGAAAAGACGAGGCATGTTGTGTGCCTCTGTTAAAACACAGACCCAATGTGATTCAGTGCTCATCTCAACTGAACATTAGGGTGCATGATATACATAGTGTCATTGTTTGGTAGGATCCTGCAGGACCACTCGCAGGGGAGTAGCCTGCATTCTCAAGCTCTGGAGACCATACAGGAGAGACTCAGAGAGGCTGAATCAGGCCTCCGGAGGGAGCAGGACAACTACCGACAGATGCAGGTGGACGGGCTTCAATGTTTTTCTGTGTGCGTGCGCGTGCATGCGCACATTTAGGTGTTTTACATGGGTATCTAAAAACAAAGGAACCTGCTCCATAGCGTATTTCTCTAGCTCAAGAGCTATATGAGGCAATCAAAGCAGTTGTAGCAATGCTGATTGGTTAAACGCCGTCCAATAGTTTCTAAATGAATAAAGATACCCAGTAGGAGGTTAACATTTCCCAATGGAGTGTTGCCAGACCTTATTCACAAAGTGAATTTTAACTCTGGTTACACCAGGCTTGCATTTGCCTGCCAGGCCAGGATATAGTCTATATAGATAAATGAAAAGGATATGTCTCCACAGAGTGAGTATGCTACCCGGCTAGCCAAAATAGAGGCGGAGAGACAGACCCTAGCAGAGACGGTGACCGGAGCTGAGCGGCGGGCAGCAGAGGAGAAGCGTCGGACCGAGGAGCTCCAGCAGCAGGTGAAAAGTGCCAAGTCAGCGTTCGAGTCTGCTAAGCAGGAGTTACAAGACTACAAGCACAAAGCCTCGCGCATCCTACAGGTCAGTAGGCCCGCAAGGGTGCCCAGGCCTCATAGTGAAGCTGTGGGTGTCAAGTCAGTTTCACTTGCTTCTGCTGTTCCCTGTAAGCAAGCATATAGTATGGTTTTCATTTCAACATGCTTTGCTGTTGTTATGCAGTTTTCAACCACAAGGGGAGTAATGAATACAAATTGGGTCTCTTTAATAAACTCCTGCAGTTCATTCTTGTTTGCCTGTCTCCAGTCCAAGGAGAAGCTGATCAGCAGTTTGAAGGAAGGTTCTGGTCTGGAGGGTCTGGACAGCGGGGGAACCATGGCTCTGGAGGTGGACGAGCTGCGGCACGAGAAGGAGCTGCAGAGGGAGGAGATCCAGAAGCTCCAGGGCCAAATCCAGAGTCTCCGCACAGAGATACAGGTAAGAAGGCGTCCCAGAGTGTCTGACCCCCTCGTCTGCGTGTTGTGACTAAGGTCACAGTGGAGATGCAGCAGCATGCGTTGGTAAGCTGTGCCTTGACCTCATCGTGTAGGATTTGGAGAGCCAGGCCATGACCGATGCTGAGACGTGGAGAGAGCAACAGCTGGAGCTACAGGGGCAACAGGCCTTAGAGAACAGAGCCAAGAAAGAGGTGGAAGCGGAGGTGGAGCGATATAAACAGGTCTTCTGCCTAATATATCATTATGAAAACGTTTTTCTCTATTATTATTATTATTATTATTATTATTTGACACATTTTTGATGTCATACCAAATGTGGGTGGGCAAATGCAGAATTTAGATGTTGTTTATTTTTTTTAACTCCTTCCATAGGAGCTGCAGTACTCGGAGGAAGAGCACCATCGAGCCAAAACGACTCTGCAGAGCCGAATCAAGGACCGAGAAGATGACATCCAAAAGCTCAGGAACCAGGTGAGCATGTGACTTGGTAAGGCTGTATGTCCTTCAAACATGTAGGCTCGCTAGAATGAGTCAGTCACCTTCGCTGGGCTGCCTACAGCTGACCAACAAGGCCCTGAGCAGCAGCAGCCAATCAGAGCTGGAGGGCCGTCTGCACCAGCTGACAGAGACGCTGATCCAGAAGCAGACCATGCTGGAGGCTCTGGGCACAGAGAAGAGCTCCCTGCTCTTCCAGATGGAGCGCCTGGAGCAGCAGCTTAAGAGCGTCCAGGGGGGGCAAAGTGGTGCCCAGGCCATCAACATGGGCAGCGTGGAGAGCCCAGGTGAGCACAAGACTTGACTGTACATTACAGCTGTGTGTGTGACTTAAATGATACAGGTATGTTTCACATCAAATTAGCTATGAAGCTGTCCATCCGTCCAGTGCTGTCAGCTAGTTGTGATTGTTTTCCCCATTCTTGCTGTCCCGGCTCCGCCTCTGACTATTGCTCTCAGATCAAATGATTTTGTTGAGATTATTGTCTGGAAACCTGGTTGGCATTAGCGTTTTCACAGCCACCCTGCTGGTGGACCCAATCAGGGTGGGGTGGTGAGATTACATTGAAGTCAATGGTGTTTCTAAATGGTGTTAGTGCTAGATGAATAGATAAAAATACTTGTAGCAACGCTGATTGTTTGAATAGTTTCAAAATAAATCAGGTGTCTACACCTGCTAGGAGGAAACGACGGTGAACACTTCCCAGACCATATTCACGGAGTGGATTTTTGGTCTGGTTACACCAGGCTACATTTTTGCATCTGTAATCCCAGTTTCAGGGACATTTAAAGAAGTTTGTATTCCTTTTGTCCATTAATAGTATGACATGAAAGTTGCAGTACCTGTGACATTTACATTTGAAAAAGATTGTCTTGTGAAGTGGATATTCTATATTATTTTCATATTAATTTTTTAGCGGCACGGCAAAGGAACATACCAATACTGTTTAATGACCAGGAGAGTCCAGGGGTTTATGGTAAAGTACGCAAGGCAGCCAGCACCATTGATCGTTTTAGGTGAGATTTAATTTCCCTGAACATTTAAGATCGCAGCCATTATGTGTAAGATGCTGTTTCACAGATAAATAAACAATCTTGTCATTTCAGTATAAGACTTGGAATCTTCTTAAGACGTTACCCTATGGCCAGATTATTTGTTATTCTGTATATGGTAAGTATTTGTATCTGGTACAAAATATCAACATTCATTTGATCAATCTTTTCCATGCACATTTTAAAAGCTAATAAACATTATTAATTATGATGACTGTTATTAATAACATCCAAATGAAATGAATCGCATGATTTCTTTTGCAGGCACTTTTGCACCTGTGGGTGATGGTTGTTCTTTTGACATACACACCAGAAATGCACCATGGTCATCCTGACCCCTGGATTCCACCAGGCGAATCTGTGGCGCGTTCGGGGAGATAGGAATAACTTGGCTGTTACTGATGTGTTGCCTTCAACATAAGGATAGCACTGCCTGCTTGATTGATGGATCAAAGCTAGCATAACATTTAGGATTTGACTCTTTGACCCGTTTTGCACAGACATAACAAGAATTACAGACTTTTGCTCGGTCTGTTTATTTTCCATTCTCAAGATCCATAGCTGACAGTAAGGTAGCATGATATGTTAATTTAAGTGTGCAGTTATACTGCAATCAATGATTGGGGTAAAGATGAGGTATTGAATCAAACGCATCCTCTTTTTTAAAATGTATCTTTGTTTTCCAGAGAGATTGTATTTAACACTATGTAAAAAAGAGTCTTTTAATAAACATATTGGAGGAAACGAATAAGAATGTCTTGTCTGTACTTATTTGTCAAACGCGTAGGTTGTAGACATATTGTGGGGCTATTTATTAGGTATGTGAATGCATTGAGTATATTTAAATATGAGCTTATGCAAATGTGTGTGAAAGCAACACAGTCATTGGATCCCTAATTACATTTAACAACATTTATAATATGTAAAAAATAAATTAACAGCTGAATCATAGAAACACGGTAAAGATACTGCACCAAAATCATTTTAAGGGTTGTGGACACACAAAATTCCAACCATAAGTTGAATTTAAACACTGTACAAAGAATGAAATCGCTCTAATTTATTTGAAAGTGTCTATTTATTGTTTTATATTATGTGTGTACTACTATAAATTATTTTCCATACAAACACGAACGTCGCTTCCGACCAGCTTGTTGGTCCTCCACGATCCCACAATGCATCGCTGTCTTGTACCGTGTACACGTCAAACCTGTCAGCCATCGCACCCGAACGGATAATGGCTGCAGTTGAGGTGGCACTTCGGAGGTATGCTGTTTGTATAAACCGGCTTCAAAACAGCAGAAAACACAATGGATAAGCTCGACCGACGATGGCAGATACAGTACTACGTTATCGATGAAGGCTTTAGCGCTTTGGCTGAATGGTAATATTCCTGTTATGCTCGGTTGTCTTGCCAAACTAGCGCCACAGACTGCAAGTGGTTAACAACAGTAGCCTGAGTCTTACGGTACCGTAACTAAATGACACTTTGAGAATATTTGTTTGTTTACCAAAATAACCGGTTAGCCTGTTCTACAACTTTGCCCTTCACTGCCAGGTTCGCTTCCCAGTCCCTGGTCTTTCGTTTAGTTTTTTGGTAGATTTTTCTAGCCAGTCACGAACATGTCATCTTGGCTTGGTGGCTTGGGCTCTGGCCTGGGTCAGTCCCTTGGCCAAGTCGGGGGGAGCTTGTCATCCTTCACAGGACAAATATCAAACTTTACCAAAGATATGCTGCTGGAAGGCCAGGAAGAAGTAGGAGGTGGGTTTCACGTTTCTTGTGGTTGCACCAACACAACACCATAACACCATAAGCTTTTGTTTTGTTTTATACATAAACATTTATTCATAAACATTTTTCTCATGGGCATTTCATTTTTGGAGCCAAATGTACTCATAAAATACAAAGGTGTACACACACAGGCTTTTATTAAATAAGGCCATTCGTTGGAATTTAGCAGAACCAGATCTTTTGTCTGCAGAATCTACAGTGCAGGACATATGTGTCACAAAGCTTTAGCCTTTAAAATGTTTGTGTGTTTCTCTATGCTTATAACTTTAATACTACTTATTATTATAATTACAGGTTTAGTGGATTGTTTTGTTTTTTTGTTTGTTTATTCCACTATATTATCATATTGTCCCAGTCAACCTGCAAATTATGTTTTACTTGTGAC
>JAODUH010011676.1:0-28971 GCA_027564835.1 Typhlichthys subterraneus | reverse complement strand
CTGTAAAGCACGTTGAGTTGCACATTGTGTATGAAAGGTGCTATACAAATAAAGTTTATTATTATATTATTATTATTATTATTAATCCTACTACCTATCTGCCTTGATAATAGGAAATGCATTACATTCTAGATGACAGTCTGCGACAGAACAGAAATGGTTGTATGAAATACTAAGCCAGGCTGGTGAAAAGAGAGGGATGCTGTTTACAGACCTAGCATTTATCTTTGTGGATCAGGAGCAGAAACAGCACACCGAAAACTGGGTTAATGAGATCTGGCCAGAAGCTCTTTCCTCTCATCTCTTGTTCTATAAGCGCTAAGCACAGATGAACCCAAGGTCCTTGCCTTTTCATGAGTGATGCATCAATGAATAAGAAAAGAGACATACGTCAATTCATGTTTTATTACTGTAGTGCATATTTTACAGGCACTCAGGTATTCCCATCAGTGATGTATTAAATCTATTTCGTAACCATTTGCTGTCAAACAACATGATTAATGAATATGAATCAAATTTGAATAGCCTCTGGCACAAAGACAAAATCTTAGAGGCTTTTTTCTTGTGAGCAACACACTTACAGCTAAATATCTTTTAATTTATCTTTTAATTTATCATGTTTATCCAGCAAACGTCCCTCCCAAACTTGGCTAGGCTCATAAAAGCTATCCTGAACTTGAATGGTGTCGTGTAGTAAACCAAACACAGGGCCCAGGAGATTAGCTATATGCGTTTTAGAAAACTGGGTCAAAACAGTCTTTGCTTTCTTCAGAAAAAATGCAGAAGAATTGGAAAAATTGCTAAATCTTCATTTCATTAGTACTGAACTGACATACCAGGGAATGGCTGGTGTCATTGTTTGGCAATTAACTATCGCTCATTAGGTGTGCTCTTTAGTGAATAGCAGCACTCTGTCAATGTCACACACCACCGCAATGCTTTTATTATACAATAAATTATGAGCAAGATTAGTTGTCAACAAAGCTAATTTGAGAGTGTATTGGGAAAACTGAAGTATTAAACCAAATATAAACCACAATAGAAGCTTTGAGCAAAGACTTCCCTCAGCTGAAGCAACACTTTAATCAAAACATCTGTAACATATTAGTTTTAAACATGCGGAAGGACCTCCCTTACTCCTTGACTTCACATCTAGATATGTGCTTATGACTTACGGTTTTGCAATTATCATGCAAGTCTGGAAAAATAGTACTATTTATATGCCATGCTATGTGTTATTTAATTACAGCAGCCAGCAGGTATTTGATTGCTTTCTCCCTTTACAAGTTGCATCTCTGGCATCATGTTTTTGTATTATTAAAATGTATGTATGTTTCTGTATGAAAGGCAAAACAGTAGCAAGGCTTAGTGTTAAAAAAAAATCAGGTAACTGATTATTAAAGGTATATACTGTTTAAAACTAGGCATGGTGGCACAGGTACGATACTGAGATCGGAAATCTGTCCAATACTGACTTAAATAGCTGGATCGGTATTGGTCACAATTGGACAGTTGTGACCGATCCATGGGGCTAATCCAATTAAATTAATGTACAAACGTAGGTCTACTGTCAAGCATTAGCCATGTCTAACCTACCCAGGCCACACTATCAGCAGCAGGTTTCTAAAGTGTATCTATGTCCTAAAGTAGAGGTTGGCTGTCATTTACTTTGAAACCTAACTTAAACCTAACCACTCAAACTAATGCATATAATGACAACATTGTAATAATTCCTTATATTCATAGCCTGTGTTACATTATGTTTTCTGAGTAAGGACAGCAATGTTCAAGCCTGATGGTTCCTTACAAAAAACCCAGTCTCTTCCTCAGTCACAGTGAGGAATACAGCTTACATGTAATTTAACACTGGAATCGGATCAGTTCCAGTACAGGTATCGGTATCGGCACTGACAAATATGTATCATGCCATCCCTGTTTTAAACATTAGTATAGCTGCAAACAGCTATTTTCTGTGTAAATATATAGTGGAGTATTTACATTCTGAAGAAGAAGAAGAGAATCCAAGCTCCTGGTCTGGCTGCCTGTACATGTGCGTGCGTGCGTGTGTGTGTGTGTAACACAAAGCATTTGATTTGGTCTGAGATACTGGTGCTTAGTGTGATATGTTAGTGGCAGACATGATCACATATACATACTTTAAATACTGTAACATAATCAGTAGGAGCAATGTTCCTTCCGTTTTCAGCCTTCTACTCTGTAGCACATGTGACCCTTTCTATGTACATCCAGTCCAATCCAACTTCAATTATAAAGCACCATTAAAACCAATAGGTTGATCAAAATGCTGCATGAGTAGAAATGTAAACACTAGATTAATTAAACAATCCTTAAAACAAATATGACCTTAAAATAGCTACTCTCAAACAAGTTTAAAAGCCAAGGAGTAAAAGTGAGTTTTAAGTTGTGATTTAATAACAGAAAGTGAATTCCACAGTCTCTGGGCTGCGAATGAGAAGGCTAGATCTCCCTTATTTTGGAGCCGTACATGCTAATGCATTTACCAGCAGCCTGTACGCATTGGCAGAATTAACTGAACCGCAAGCAGGGTCAGTGATTGTGGACCACAAAGAGGCAGGTGACACTGTACTGTAGGTTCCAGAAAAGGTCTCAGACTGAGCCACCTCTCGCTGGCGCGGTATGTATTTTTCCCATTATCTGCTCTGCTGAGCCCTGTGGGAGGTTGTGGATGGCTGACGGCATGGGGGCTATTTCTGCAGAGGGCGGCCGAGGGCAGAAATGGCTCTGCGACATGTGATCTCCGTGGTTGTAAGGTCAGGATATTAATGTGCTTTGTGAGTGGATCTCACAACCAGTTGTGGGAAAATGGAGGGCGGTCTTGAAAGAAGCTGCTGTACATGTTTTGGCTTCCCTGTGAGAGCTTGAGGATGAAGAGCATTCACCAGTCACTCAGTATTTCCTAGCACACTATACACACTATGCACAGATTAGATTAGGTTATCAGTCTGCTCTGTTAAAGCTATGCTTACAGTAACTCCGATTTAAGATCAATGCCCTCCCTCTCCATTGCCCACATGGCTAAAGGCAAACCATTGTACATATTCACATTTTGCCATTTTGATTCAAATGTAAATGTATTTATCTCCTTTTTCAAACGTCTCACAAAACCTATTCCAATATATTACTTTACAATAAAAGATATTTAATGCTGCATTTTAATTGTCATTCTTTATAGATATGAACTTATTATGTTATTATTTCAAATTGCACAAAGTAGTTTGAATTGTTTTAGAGTGTAATGAAAGGAGTTTTTGGTTGACGGTCAGGAAACTATGACATGTGTCCAGGCAGGGAAGAAGCAGTTCAGATCTGCTATCTGCCTTGAGGCTGTTGATTGGTTGGTTGGTTGGTTGGTTGGTTGGTTGGTTGGTAGGTAGAGGTAGAGAGAGAGGGAGAGAGAGAGAGAGAGAGATGCACACAGACAGGACCAGCACATTACATATCATTCAATGTCTCTTCATTACCTGTACCCCACGTGCCATGCCTTCCCAGAATCCTCTCCAAATCGCTCGCGGCACACCAGATCTTATCCCTGGCTGTCTGCAAAGATGATGGTTGTCTATCGATCTCCCCTCGCTGTGCACAGCGGGTCACGTGCATACCTTCCAGAGGGAAGGGACCATCACGCTGCTAGATAATGCAGCTTGAGATAGTGGAGTCATTTCCGTTTCGGTTCATCTCCTGCAAGCAATGATGGCGTATAAAGCAGTATAAAGCAGAGAGTTAAGTGAGCGTTATCGTATGACCTCGTGACATCCGTATGGGATCTAAATCCCTCACAGATGAATCGCCTGTTTTTACTTATTGAGCTTTGAGGAACTCCAAATGGCTCAACACTGTCTTGTGTGTTCATGTACCAATGTGGAGGTCATTAGGTGTCAGAGAGCTAGCTAGCTAGCTAGCTGGACTAGTTGCCTCCCATATACAACCCCTATATAACAATATGCAACTTCATCTGGACCACGCATGTAAGGACACATGTCTGGCTCCTTGTGTTCCACCATGTTAGAAGATTAGTCATGGTCTATTCTGTCCTGCTCACCATAATAGTTACAGTTATTTCCCTGAAGCTCTCTCTAGCCATTTAACACTTAACGTTTTATGGAGATGCTGCTCTGCTCTCGAGTTTGCAGCTTTCATTTGAGGCAGTAAACCAGTAATGTTAATGACTGGTCAATAAATAATTAATATACTTTAAAGTTGTATTTTGTACTTGCCCTGCCGTTGTGCATGTATGTGTATCGTTGACTTCTATTTACATGTGACTAATGATTAATGATTCAGGAGGCAACATTTCATGGAATTTCCTATGTAGGACTAATGCTACATAATTGAGCTGAATAATTACATAAGAAGTGGTACATTTCCATGTACTACTCATTGCATCCTACTAAGTTCCCTATCTGTCCTACGTGATAGATAGGATGTCACAGACGTCAACAGAAACCTTACAGAGTTCATGCTAAGCACATTACTAAGACAAATTTCCCTACGGGACAATAAAGTATACCTTACCTTACCTATTGTTTATAGAGCAGTCAGGCATGTACATTATAGGCATGAGAAGGCGGTTTTGAATAATTTATTAATGATCAGTACAGCTGCTTCTTTCAGCAAGCCCAGTGGGTATTGTTACCTATAGCTTCCATAAGTATCCTAAGGGAAATTTACGGAGAGTAAAAATATTAGCCTCTCTGGATATGATAATTCTGTTAATATAAGGGGGCAGGCAGAGCTACAGTATTTTGTATTGGGAGTGAGACAATGGCTGGTCCCCAAAGGCAAGAGGGTGAGCTCTAAAGTCAGGGCTCTATACTCATCTTGGCTGAAATAATGAGGCATTTCTGGAGCATGAGAATTCTCAATTGGAAATGGCCAACACATGACCCACATTTCTCCACAATAACTCCAACTTTCACTCTTCAGTTTATCATTCTCTCTTCCTCGGTAACTTTGTCTGTCATTCGCTCTCTCTCTCTCTCATAACAGTAAACATACTGTTACAGCAAGTCAGTGTAATATTATATACAGGATATGACAATTGGTGTACCACAGTGTATGCAGGCTATACTGTGACAGGTAGAGTTAAGAATCGCATAATGCGAAGAGAAAACTATGAGAAAGTGATCAGAGCTAATAGCCTAAAGACAATTCCTTCTCATCAATCTAGTGTATATATTATGGCGTATATATTAATTCCTGTGGTTATTATTATTATTATTCCAAAGCTCCCAGAGGCCCGCTGACTGCAGTACATATGTTCTGGCTGACAACGTGTTTTAATTGTGGTCTGAATCATTTTGTCATATTATGGCCATATGTGCATCCTTTGCTGCTCTGCCAAATGGAGCCCTGGCCATTTTCACACTCACCTGTGGTGAGTAACTGTGAGATTGATGTTCCTGTCACAGTGCCTGGACGCCTGCAGGAAATACTCAATGTACACATAAATGAAACACAGCCAAAGGGCTTTGTGTAGTTCACCTGTTGTCATACCAGGCAGACAGTGTAGAAGGAAATCCTTAATTTATTTTAGATTTAAAGATTTTTAGATTTTAAGGCTTGGTCACAATCAAAATAGGAGTTTGCTTGGTATACGACTAAAATATTAAAGACATTTACCGTATGTTTTTCATTGTAGTGATACTAGACATCACTAGAGGTGGTGCATGGAGCTGTGTCTGTTGCCATACTGTGTGTCTGTACTGCCAGTACACTGTGGACACTACAAACCCAAGGGGCCTCTCTTGAAGTCGCTGAGCGTTCACTGAGGCCAAGCTTTAAACATCTCCCCGCTGCGCTGTTTGCTGAGGGCAGAGGGAGCTGCGGTGAGAATGTGTGCTCAGGGTGGGAAATCTCTGAACACCACGCCCTCGGTGACGGGCTAGTGGAACGTAGAGATAAAAGAGAATGTTTTGCTCATGCAGCAGGGTGGATTTGTGGACATGCTTTCCTCGTGATGTTGACCATGTGTATTAGTCATGTGTGTCCACATCATATGATACGGCTCAGTTGCCAGAATGTGTCAAATTTAATATCCACTGGAAATCCCACCTTTCAAACATTCTGGCATGTGCTCTGACTGATAACGTGCTCGGCTCAAAAGAATCATTATTATTATTATTTTATTTTTTCTGTGTGAATAGAGTTAACAGCCGTACAGTGAAAATTGCTGTATTTGAGGTAACAGCACATTTAGAAAATATTGTTTTATTTTGTTTTGTGTGTCTTTTAAAACGTGGTGCTACACAGTTTCCTCAAACTTGTTCAACCTTTTAGGGACCATTAAAATACATTACATCTTTCATTGTAAATCCAGGGAATTAAGTTGTAGTAGTAATCATTTCATTTCAGTTGGAAAAGTGTACGACCTTGTATACTGACTGATTCGTATTCCTGTCCAATGAATGTGAGTGTCCGGTATCGTGTTTGCTGAAGCAGTTCCGTGAATGCAGGTCACTTTAATGTACTTTCCACTCCTGCCTGTATGTCTGTTTGAAGATCACTCCCAATCCTGTCTGTGTGTACAATGGCTATTTACTTTATAAAGTTTCAGGCGCTTGAAGTAAATGTAATGGATGACGGCTGCTAACAGCTCTCCCAATAGAAGATGGTAAACAATTGAAGAACAATTTAAATCTCATATTTGAAGGTCCATTTTTTTCCCTCACTCGCTGAATTGGACCATCATTAAACCCGTGATTCTGTTGCTTGTGTAACCTCAGTATTATATAATACAGTATAAAGTCAACAGTCTCCATAAATTAACCTCTTCTTTGCAGTATTTTGCAGTTCATCCACCTACCTTATTCTCAAGTGTACCATAAGGTATTTTTCAAGTATGTTAATTGAAGATATACTTGAATTTGATTCAGCATACTGAAGTTAACATGAGGGAACATACTACTAAGTATAGAGGGTGATCAGCTTTGTAGACATGTTAGGGGAATTATGTTGCTACTGAAGTTAACATGAGGGGACATACTACTAAATAGAGGGTGATCAGCTTTGTAGACATGTTAGGGGAATTATGTTGCTGCTGAAGTTAACATGAGGGAACATACTACTAAGTATATAGGGTGATCAGCTTTGTAGACATGTTAGGGGAAGTCTGTTGTTTCAAGTGAAAAACGTGGTGATGAACATACTGCTCCGTTGCCCGTCCACCAATGTCAGGTTGAGTAGAACCAAGGATTTACATTCTGTGTAAAGCCATTGCCTTGTTTATGACTATGGCTCAGCTGCAGTGCTACTTTGCCGACATCCGGTTGTGTCTTTTGCTGCACGTGGGGTGGGGGTGGGGGGTGGGGGGGGGTTGTCTCTGATAGTGATAGAAGGCGGGAATGACAGAAACACCGATGGAATGACAAGGGAAGTTCTATAGCTAAGAGGCCTCATAAAGATGTATTCTCGCCATTCATTGACACCTACAGTATTCTTATTTCCCCTGTATCTCTGCCTCATCCGAAGTTTGTTTACAGGTGGCGCATAATGTATGGCCCATAACTGTCTCGTGTCTCCTCAAACTTCAATTTTGATTGTGATGTTTGATTACTTTCACGGCCATTGTGTGGATCATTGTAATCTTATCCTCGATGTTCCCAAGACGTCAAAATGAAGTCTCCTCACCTTGTTCATACCCTCCTTGTTAAAGACCAATTACCCCACCGCCCGTCACTTCTCCCCTGCCTCCCTGCTGTTCCCTCTGCCTCTCCCAGCCCATGAATAAATCCACGCATTTTCCTCCCGTCCACCATTTCATGCTGCCACTTCTCGTTTCGTCTGGCTGGTGTCCTGAATAATCCCTCCTTCAGTCTTCGTAATCAGTCGCTCCCCCGCACATCCTCTCCCCCCCCCCCCCACCCCCCTCCTTCCCCATCTCACTCACCACAGCTTTGAGTCTTTTTCTCCCTTGGTAGTATGGCTTTATCAGCATGCCATTCACCCCGGCAGGAAGATGCTTGAGAGCAGAACACAGGTACTTCAGATCCTGCATGATAATTGCTGTGCTAACTAGGCATGTTCACAGGAAACTAAAAATAGAAATAAAAACATGATGTGGTTGATTACACGACTGTGTTGGTCACTTTCACTTAATCAAACCGCAAAGTGCAGTCGAAGATTACATTGTGCGTGCTTTCTTATTCAAAATGGTCTTTTACTGTAATGATCAGATCATTTACATTTCTCTTAATGTGCAGTAGAGATGTGCAGATATGTAGCCTACAGTATACAAAACTAATATTGTCAGTATATTTCTGCTGCTGGGTAAATACATTTCCGATATATTGGAAATATATATTTACTTTCTACATGGCAGCATGAATCCCATTGTTCAGCTGTTCGTGTTTCCTGAGAGGCATACCACGGCGAGAGGTTAATTAAGTGCCCTGTTGTCGCAACAGGCTACTTTAGACATCTCTCTGCATTGCACTGCATTTCATTTAGCTCACCACATAAAATCCTTGAGCTATCGTGACAGCGATAGCCAGCGTGAAAACTAGTTAGTAGTCCCTTACTGCATCACAGCAGGCTTTGACTGGCATCTCTGCTAAATACCACGTACCCTGGGGACCATTTATCACCTGTGAGGACATGGTGAAAATAATTAACAATACAAAAGTGTGTGCGCGTCCTGGATGTCTTCCAAGGATAAAGCTTAAATATTGGCTAATTTAGAGCTGGCCATATGGAGAAATGTACTGTAGCTGCTGGAGAGTCTTGGAGATTAGCTGGGCAGCTCTGAAGCTGATACTGTCAAATGTTTACCGGAAAAACGCTGCTCCTGTAATCTTGACAAGTCAGTGTGCCGCGTGTGTGTGTGGTTGATGAGAACGGAAACACTGTGCATTAGACAAGCATGTCAACCATGAGCTCTTCCACTGCAAAGTCAGGCTTATCCAGCGGTTGCCCCTCTGTGTTTCCCTCATGCAGCATATCTGATTTAGGTTTCCTGAGGAGAGGAGAAGGGAAGTGTCAGATGTAATTTCCTCGCCGCCGCAGCAGACAAACTCCTGCAATCAGAATAGAAACACTGGAGGGATCCGGTGGTCACGACTCAGAGGGACGAGCTTGGACTGTGTCCACGATGACAGAACAGCGTGACACGTCCTAAGGGGGGCGCTGTAGTTTGTCTCGCGGCGGCCTACATGTGACCTCGCCTCATAACAAAGCCCCCCCCCCCCCCACACTATTCGTTTGGCTGCTTGGAACGGTTGGTTGGAGACGGGCGGAGGAGATGGAGAGGGACGGGGATGGGGAGAATCTGAACCTCTCTTTTCTGCTGGAGAATGAACGGGAGATGATCTTGAAGGTGCTGCAGAAAGACGAGAAGCTGAGGAAGCGAGAGGAGAAGAGGATACGGTAAGACGACGTTTAAACGAGCAACGACCCTCAAACAGAAGTTGGAGCAGTGGAAAATCTGTGCAAATTTTATAAAACTACATTTAAGAGAAATTGCAGTTATGGGTCCTGTATGCAATATTTTTACGATATAACTATATTATATGTAAAGATATAGTGGAATAATTGTGTCCTGAGCAGAGAATGACAACACATACCATACACTACCATTTCGGTAGTTGATGTTGAAGTGCAATGTTTGATTCGAAATGGTGGTAGAGCTAGATGAAGCAATACAACACTTTACTAAAAACCCACCTCTTCACCAAGGCATTCAACATAGAATGACCTTTTATTTGCTGTCTCTGTAGTCTGTGTAAAGCGTTCTTGGGTCCCGTGAAAGGCGCTATAATGTATGTTGTAATTATTATTATTATTATTATTATTATTATTATTATACAAACAGTGGTTAAAGGTTGCTGGTTTCAAAATGAACCCAACGTGTACGCCAGGAAGGAGGCAAAAACTGTAAACAGTCCCCAGTGGCGTGTGTCCCTATTCACAAAGGGACGCGCTAGGCTAGTGCCCACACTTGGTAAACCACTGCGGTAGGAATTGGACTTAAATATCCCTTCACCTTTGGTACTTAACAGGAAGTTGAAGAACGAGTTGCTCGAGATCAAACTAAAGGGATCCCGTCGCCACCAGGAGGCGGGGGAGCGCCAGTGCGCCCGCTGCCTGAAGACGTTCGGCCTGATATTTGACCGGGGCGACCTCTGCCAGGAGTGCCAGCAACGCGTCTGCAACGAGTGCCGCGTGATGTCTCCCCAAGGCCGGCAGTGGAAATGCAGCGTGTGTACCAAGATCTCGTAAGTGAGCGCACACACACACACACACATGTACATTAAGAGTTATATCAGACCCCAGATGGGTCCGATTGGCTAATGAATAATGACACATTAGTCCCTGTTAGTCAGTGAGGACTTGATAATGACAGAATACATGTTTATGTATTGATGCTATCTAAGGAAGATTGACAAGATTGGATCACGTTGCACAGGCAACTGCTTTGTGGCCGTAAATAAATCCCCACTGCTCTGTTTGTGCTTTTAATGCAAGTTTGTTTATTCATTTAGGCATTTGGCAGTTCATTAAGTACCAAGGTGTTTTGGTGCATTGTACTCTAGGTGTGTTATTTTATTGTATACACTGTATATATTTGTGATCTATAGTTTTATGATACGGAATCTTATATATTTAGGTATATATCAGTATATCCATCTTAATTTAACAAGGTAAATATTGATATTGAAATCTCTTTGACAAGATAACCTGACCAAAGGGGCAACAGGTGTTGAAAATGATCAATAGCTATAATAGCTCTGTGCAACACATCAGTTGCTCTGTAACGGGGACAGCGTTATATTGCATCGTCCCTATCAATAGCTTCAAAACATGACTTGTCCTTGGCAGTGAGCTGAAGGTGGTGACGGGGGAGTGGTTCTTGGAAGAACGCTCCAAGCGCTTTGAGCAGGGCACTGTCCTCAGCAGTGACGTGGTCAAGCAGACCATCCTAAGCAGCCCCACTGGTGAGACACTCACATCAGTTACAAAACTCAATCGGTCAATATTTGGTCAATTTTGAATTATGGGTGCCATTTTATAGCCTGGCGCCGCCCGACTATTGCTCTCAGCTCAATTGTTTCGCTGAGATTATAGTCTGGTAACTGAACACATTAGCGTTTTCACAGCCACCCTGCTGGCGGACCAATCAGGGCGGGTTAGTGAGGTGACGTTGAAGTCATGCATGTTTCAAAATGGTGGTAGAGCTTGAGGAGGCGATCGAAGCAGTTGTAGCAACACTGATTGGTTAAATGTTGTCCAATAGTTTAAATATTAACCAGAGGTCTATGACCAGTAGGAGGCAACGACTGTTAACACTTCCCAATGGAGCGTGGCCAGACCTTATTCCCAAAGGGAATTTTCGGTCTGGTTACACTAGGCTAGCCATATTATGCCTTTCAAGGGCTTATATAATCTGCATATGAAAACTCATCATCTCGCTGTTGCCCGTGGTCAATTCTCATACTGTGATAGACATTGAATAGAAGGCTAGAAACATTTTCTCAAAATCAGTCCTAATGGACGGAGTGAGTTTTGGAAATGTTGTTGTTTGTCCTTGTTCTTATATCATTATACAGTACTATGCAGTTTATGCTGTGGTACAAGGTACTGTGATGGGATGTACTATAGTATATGATGCATCGCTACTATGCTAACTACAGAAAAGAAGCCTCCAGAAAACCTGCCAGTTCCAGAAAAGCAAGTGCTCCCTGTACCTGAAGGAGCCGCCACGCCAAGATCCAACAGGAGTGCAATACAGAACCTTGTGAACGGAGCCAGGAAAGGGTGAAACATTTTGTATTTCTAAGTCCACGTTGAGAAGTATAAATGATAAGCACGACGCGCAGAGTGTCCTCAAATCATCCCTGATGGAAATTCAAAATGCTGGCAGGAAAGACACACTATTCTTTTAGACTCAGAGTGCCGCTAAGCCCCATTTCCTTTATTTCTTTGTTTTTCTGAGTGATATCAACTCATTCCTAAATTGATTGTTTTCCTTTGAATCCTTCTTTTTGGGTTTCATAAGAAAGCCACAGTGTTTTCCAGGATGCCAACAGTGCAGACATATGGGCAAGACTCCAGAGAAATGTGCAGTTCAGCTCTGATAAACATCGCCGTTTATTTTATTCCAGACTGTGCAGAATAAATAGGGGCGATTACTCCAAACTCACCCGGAGAGCTGAAACAATGTAATGTAGCAGAATGATGTGTGAGACAGAGCATTTCCTGTATGGTTGCTAGAACATCTGAGTGTTTCTGTGTGTGTGTGTGTGTGCATGTGTATGCGTGCATGCGTGTGCTGTATGTGTGCATGCATGTGTGTGTGTGCGCGCGTGTGTGTGCGGCAGGCTGAAGATGGATAAGCGGGCCAAGGGGCCCAGCCTGAAGCCAGAGGATGGGGCCGATGGGGCCAGCGTTCACTCGGATGCAGACAGCGCCCGCAGCGGCCGTGCCAAGCCTTCCCCTCGGTCACACAGGTGGTCTGCAGCCATACCACCCTCTTGCTTAACATGGTGTCTGACACGACATCAATTATGACGCTAGCTAGTGATGAAAACCAGAATATTAAAGGTGTCGTCATTCTGGAGAAGGATTTGGACTAGATCAAAGCAAAAACACTTCTCCCGTCAATGCAACAGGGTGCTCCCTTAGAAGCGCCGCTCTGCTCTGCACCACTTTATCTGTGTTCCCATTTACAGAGCCAGGGCTGTGTATAAGCCACTAGCATTCATTCAATACACACTCTTACTGACGAATACAGGAGGTTTGAGCGTATGGCTATGTTTACATGTGTGCTCACTAAAGCTAGTAATCGAGATTACTTATATTATACTTCTTAATTATAGTTATAGAGTGTTTTTAATGGTGTTTTTGAGAGAGTATTCAAATAATCGTTTGGAAATACCTTCAAGTATTTGAAACCTGTAAAATGGTATTCAGGACAACCCTTATATATATATACATATATACATACACACACACACTTTATTTTTTATTTATTGATATATAAACAAACACATCAAACTCTGCTCTACTCTCCTTACATATTGGGCAAGCTATATAGTATAATGTTAAAATATACTGAAATTACAGTGAGTAAATAACCACTGCACTAGCATTGTGCCAGAAATACATATACAGTCTTGTGAGTGACAAAGCGCACAGCCAATGAAAATCTACTTCCCCACTTCCTGATAGTGCTGACATGCTTACAGGGGTCTATGTATCAGACGTTCAGCACGAGTCACTTGTGTGACACAGTGCTAATGAACGGAAGAGGCTGAGACTAGAGCAATACTAACATAAATATGTTAGCTTAAAAGGGGCATTTGACATGATGATATGAAGCTCTGTTAAAAGGGGTGATTCACATTCAGCAGCCATTCTAAGTGGTTGATGTTGGTTCTGCTAGGGGCAGTGCTGTAGCTGTAGAGCCCTCCGGTTTGCCCACGGTGCCCAATAACCTGCGATACCAGACCCCAGAGAGGACCTCTACAGCCAGCAACAGCAGGAGGGTCAGGGTCAGCAACTGATCACACACACGCACACACACGCAGATGCAGACACACACACACACACACACACACACACACACACTCACACATTCACACATCAAGAAAATGTAAATACATGGACACACTCTTAAGGAAACATACACACACCCACACACTCATGCATTACGCATGAAGACAATTAGTGCATGCGCACAAAGCACACACAGACATGCACACACGCACACACGCACACACATGCACGCACACACGCACACATTCGTACATGATGAAAATGTAAACGCACAAAGCACACATGGACATGCGCACACTCTTGCAGAAGCAAACACACAGACAATCCTAACGCACGTCCTCTCATGAGGGCATCATCATTCATAGTCTAGGAGCGTTTGACGTTGTGCCTTTGTGCTCCCAGCCGGACGGGGCAGAGAGCGTGGCCAGTTTCCGCTCCGGCGACAGTGTGGGCGAGAAGACGACCGGCGGAGACCACTGGGGCACGGAACCCCACGCACCCACCATCGCCGTGTCCAGGGCCTCCGGTTCAACAGGTATCGCCATGACAACAACCCAAAGGGGGCTGTCTTCTTTTGGTCACTGTGCTAATGGTGCCGACTTTGGTCCGACACTTCCCAGCACACTTAAAGGGGTAGTCAGCGATGCAGGAGAACGATTGTTGACGTGTGAACTCAGCAGCCAAACAAATGCAGCCCCCGTCTATCCCGGCCCCCCGGCCCCACCCCTTTCAGTGCTCCCTCAAAAGCTCCGCTCCCCTGCATTGCATCTGCAGTGCCAAGACTGGAATAGTGTTGCGTGGTGCGGTCTGCACCGCTTTGTTTTCCATTAACAGAGCCAAGGATGGACACCAGACCTTCTGCCAGCGCACACATAGAATAGGAATATAGCGGACCGTGAATAGATACTCACCCACTTTGACAAAAGGTCTATTGGATTAGAATTGCTGACTTCCTCGTCAACAGAGGTGCAGCAATGAATTCATAGCTTTGCAGAAAGACAGAGAGATAACAAATGCTTGCTGGTCAGTGATTCTAAACAGGTTCATGTCAGGGGAAGTCAATGTGACTAAGATTAAGACTAACATTTGAATATGGTGCTGTTTTTGGAGGAAGATGTCACCTCATTTCTTTCCCTCACTGTCTGTTTGCTCTCCACATTCTCATTCATATTGCTGCTGCTCAAACACTCATCTGCCTGCTCTTTCAGTAACAGTTGGCTGTCATGGAAGCACATGGCTGTAAGGCATACATTAAAATGTAATTAGAACCGCTCCATTTAAGTAGTCATTGGAGCTGCCCGTGTGGCACTACCAGGCGTGAAAGAGTTCTACGAAGCAATGCTAGCTAATGTCACACACAGGAGAAATGCTAGCTAATGTCACACGCAGAGGCAATGCTAGCTAATGTCACACACAGAGGCAATGTTAGCTAATGTTACACTCAGAGGCAATGCTAGCTAATGTCACACGCAGAGGCAATGCTAGCTAATATTACACGCAGAAGCAATGCTAGCTAATGTCGCACAGAAACAGAGCGCTACCATTACATCCGTGTTGAGCTCTCCTGCAGCGTTGGTGTTCTTAGTATGTCAGACATCCTGTAACCCTGCATTCGCACGGACCACAAACAAGGGAGACACACTTTGGTGCTCGCGGTGTCGCCTCGCTCAGTGTTCGCCCCGCCTGGTTGACCACAGCTGTAAATCGCCATCTCTCATTGAGAATGAATGGCAGCCGCAGTCGCTTTGTCTCCCTAGTTTGTCGTCTGTGCGAACGAGGTAGAACTCCATGTTCTGAACTCCCCAACCCCTTCTGCACCCTCTTTCTCCTCAAACGTTTCCTGCCAGATTACAGTCGTTCTGAGATGGACCTTTCCGTCCCGGGATCAGAGCTCAGCGACGACGCCTTGAGCCTCCGAAGCCGCTCCGTCCCTGGCCTCAACGAATCGGTGAGACGCCTTAGCGCGGCCTCTGAACAGCCCGTATGCTAAACACACATTCAATCTCTTGTTGGTCTTTATTGGGTCTCATATTGGTCTCACACAGAGTTAGTGTTAGATGTCTATTTCCATTGCTATGGTGATGACAGAGATAGTGAGTACCCAGACACCCAGGCTGTTTATAGTAGATATTGTAGTAGATAAATCCTCACTGACATCAAGTGGTGGATGGCACAGATCTTTCTTTCTTCAGCTCAATGGCCCTGGTTAATGAAACGAGCGCACAACAGATATCTGTCATGTTGGTCCGCTGCCACATTGGTCAACGCCGATCATTCTAACGCCATAATTGGCGAGAGATATGATCGTTCCATGAATCAAACATGAGCCCTGAGGTGAGATGATTGCTCTCATGCTCTCAGGTCTGTCCTGGTCTCTACAGTACACTGGTAAACGAGGGCCTGTGAGTCTGTAATAACAAAGTGACCCACTCAGAACCATTGCTACAAAGTAGTGTTGTGCTTTTACTTTGTGCTATGGAAGCACTTTGTAAATTATATAAATGAATGATGATTTTATTTACATGATATAAATTAATATGATGATTTTATTATTATCATTATTCCTATTATTATATTTTTTCAGTCCTCCTACTACAGACCACAATCACATCAGAGGCTACGCTCCAGAATGTTGTTTGTTTCCATGGAGACTTATCTGATCTTTTGTGTGTGTGTGTGTGTGTGTGTGTGCGCGTGCGCGTGTGCGTGTTTATGTGCGTGCGTGCGCGCGCACGTGCTCGTGTGTTTTACCCAACAACCCTTGCAATCTATAGATTCCCATCCACATGCAGGCTGAGAGCAGAGGGCTAATTATCCCGTCACACTGAGCTAGATGCACCGTATAGTAAGCTTTAATTATTAACTCGCTTCAGTTCTCAGAAGGCTGGCGATGGAACAGGTGGAGGATGTCGCTATATTTACTCATTGTTTGTTTACATTGACTGTCAAGCTGCTCTACACACAACCACAGCCCGTTTGGAAACTGCTGTAGCGTAATCTGCAAGTTCCCTGAATGCTCAAGGACTTTGTGGCGTGGTGTGTAATGAGAAAGTAATCAAATTAGCATGCTCTCCGTCCTGACCTGTCTCATTGAATTAAGGGGAAATGGGCACATGCACCCACATGGAAATGTTTACTGAGAGTTCAAGCACAGTGCTAGTTCTAAGTAAGCTTGAATGCCCCGTCTTCCATTTTGATTAATGAATACTGTTCTCTGCAGGAGTTTTCTGATGAAAACGGGGAGGAAGATATTGATGCTCTGATGTCGGCCCACAGTAAGGTCACCAACCGGTGCCTTAGCGGTGCAATATCAACGGTAACCTTTTACACAATTGCTAATTGCGGTTTTCAATCTCATTATTGGAAATACACCTTGCGTTCAATACACAATGCTAAAACCGCATTGAGTCATGCCTGTTGACTTTGTAAACAGAATGGCTAGCCACAGGCTTTAGAGACGTTAGGCTTGTATCACGAACGAGATACTTTGGAAGCCTGTTGGATCATCTTAAACAAATTATTAGAGTAAGCTAGATGTGTGCGTTTGTTTCTGTGTGTGTGTTTGGTAGGCGTGCCACAAAACGCTCCAGTCTGAAGTCTCATTATATAAATTACTAAAACAACAATGACTTGTCTTTAATGCGCACATAATATATAATTGAGCTAATCTGCATGTAAACAGGTGACACAGATATCCTGCCTGTCTTATCCAGATCTTGTGATACATTGAATAACAAATGGTCATACTGTGTTGTGTTACTGCCAAAAAGTTTAAAACATTCTATGTAAGGAATATAATAATATTAATAATAACAATATTCGGGAAAGACCATTAGCAAGTCAATGTCAAGCAGGAGATCACATTTTAAGTGTATTCAAATAATTGTATCGACCGAGAGAGAATTGTTAAAAAACAAATATAGAATTGTAATACGTTAATTGATAAACAAAATATATTTTCAACATTGGTTTCCAGGAAGTCGAGCATCACGTCAGCATATAAAATAAATCCTAAACGTTGTAAGAGGCTATAAGCGAATGTGGGTCTTAAGGAATGAATGTTCATTCGCTCCCACGGCAGCTCACTTTGTCCTCTGGCCACTCCTTTGGTATCTCATGCACAACATGTCCTTGTTTATAACACAATCGATCTTATACTTGAGTTGAAATCTCTGCCATCGTCTTCTGATAATCGCCATGGTAACCAGGGGTGGTGTGGAAGCGGGGTTTTCTGGTGCTCCTCCTGTAAGGTTCTTGGGTTCTTTAACAGGTGCCTCCATACTATCAATACCTCTTCCATCTTCTTCTCCTTCTCCTTCTCTCTCTCCTTGGTGGGGTTTCTCTCTTCTCTGGCCCGCCCACTAGTCTTCTACTCCTGGCTCAGAGAGGAGGTGGGGGCACCTCAATGTCCCTGACTCGGACGCTGAGACTGTAAGTCTCCTCTGATTTTGTACGTTTGTACGTTGTACTTTGTGTATGTAGAATATATGCTGTGTATATATGAGAGAGAGAGAGAGAGAGAGAGAGAGAGAGAGATTCAACACTAACTAAAAAAGGCATTTTAACTGTGTACTTTGCACATGCAATAGTTTACAGTGCACACACACCATGTCTCGTATGCATGTGTGTGTGTGTGTTTAAATTGTACCTGCTTTCTGTAGTGCTTTCTAAAATAGCCTGTGATTGGGAATTAATGAGACTCTAAAATTTAATACAGCACCATTGACCAATCCCCCTTGATATTTCAAATTGTCAGGGAAGCTTTGGTAATTGCAAGCTTTTCATTAATGTTGTTCTGCCCTGAATATCCACATCATTAATTTACCCGCAGAGCCCAAATGCAGACTCAGAAGGCTTTTGGAATATGTTCAAAATGTCAGCGCTTATTGCAACATTCTGTACTTGGAGCGCTGATAATTACTTGTAGCCATTTTATTATTATTTTATTTTCTATCAAACGATACATGAGATAGCATCCAAAACAACATGAACAACATTCTGAAAGCACCACTCAAAACTCCCTTTCTGACAACCCCAGAAAAAACGAATCAACAGAACTGTCTTGTTAGTTGACCTGGTTACTGTATGTGGACTACCTCACTAAATATTGCTTTTCTTTCTACATTTTGTTTGGCTTGCTCTCCGTCGTCCTGTTCCCGGCCTCTGCTAAATCAGGTTAACTGCTCCTCCTTTTATCTCCTCCTCCTAACCTCTCTAATCTGCGTCTGCGTCTGCGCTCCGCAGACCAGCATCAACAGCATGATGAGCCTGTACAGTGAGACCGGTGACTATGGAAACGCCAGAGTTAGCGGCGAGATACTGTTGAACATCAGCTACAGCTACAAAACCGGCGCTCTCAATGTGCTGGTGAAGGAATGCCGCAACCTAGCCACAGGAGATGAGAAGAAGCAACGCACAGATGCGTAAGAGCTCATGCACACATGTATTTACAGTTTAAACACGTGTAAGTTAGTGTACATTTTACACTGTTATTAAGTCAAGGCTGGGTGGAAAGACGTAATCCCATTATAATGTGTAAATGTCATATATTTTGTGGAAAAAGTGCTTGGATGAAAAAAGCCTGTAACTGACACATTATTTGTAGGGACTATTGTGCAATAGGACCACTAGCAACTAAATAAAATGGTTTCACACGGAACAGTAATGTCATTTTACCAGGATTGAAATAGAATTTCATAAAGTGTCACTGAATTTCAAGCTTGAAATTGAGATTGAATTTGGTCAATTGAGTTTCACTTGTGTTTTGTGCTGCAGGTATGTCAAGACCTACCTGCTCCCCGACAAGTCCCGCCAGAGCAAGAGAAAGACCAGTATCAAGACCAACACAATCAACCCCACCTTCAATGAGAACTTGAGGGTGAGGCCTACACGTATTCTAGCCACACAAAATATATATTGGAAATGTTGCTCTGAAACAGCAAACAATGGGATGGAAACCAGGCTACCATTAAACATAATTTATTATATCAGTAAATACCTAACCCTAGCCTAAGAAAACATTCTGATTTGGCAATCACCGTGATTTGGTCTGCTTTACAAATCAGTTTGAAATCTCTCCATTCAAAGCTGTTTCAATCAAATCATTACACGTGTCAATCAAATCCTTAAAAGTGATTAGACAACCCTCATCTAATCACAACAGAGACCAACTGACTATTGCAACACTTTCAACTACATCTCACATATATGTCCCTATCCATCTGGGTTCCCCAGAGTTCTCGGGCTGAAAAGCAAAGTGAAGCATATCATAAAGGTTGCGCTTGCTATATAAGAGCGGCGATACCATGCAGGCTACATGTAGCGCTGCTAACATAGCAGTAAACAGATGCTTGTGCTGTGTGTAGTATGTGATCAGCCACTCTCAGCTGGAAACACGAATGCTACAGACGTCTGTGTGGCACCACGACCGCTTTGGACACAACAGCTTCTTGGGGGAGGTGGAGCTCACCTTCGACTCCTGGGAGTTTGACTCCCAGATAGAGGAATGGTATGCTCTGCAGCCCAAGGTAGGTAGTACACACACACACACACACACACACACACACACACACACACACGCACACGCGCATACACACGCGCATACACACAGACACACATACATTTTCACACACATGCATCCACAGACATACGCACACGCGCATACACACGCGTGTACACTCACAGACACACACACATTTTCACACACATGCATACACACGCAGACAGACAGACACACACACATTAGTTTAGTTAGTGGTTTCAAATGTAGGTTCAATGGGTCACAGTGGAATGATTTACAAAATGTTATTTTTTTGTAAAAAAAATAACATTTTGTGCTTTATTAGTGCTTTATTTTTATATATGTATAAATTTACATACATTTACATTTACATACATTTATACATTTACCTAATGTATTATAACTGTGTATATTTTTATATTGTTATATTATTATACTATTTGCATTTCTATTTAGTATAAAAAATAAAACCTTTATTAAATTATATGTAACATTTGAAAACCACTGTTTTAGGTTTTTTTTTTATACGTTGATTTTATGAAACTTTATAAGAAAATGTCAAATAGCCAATTTTCAACAGTTTGTAACAAAGCATTCACCACAGAAGTGGACGATCATAACAACCAGAATCAAAAGAAACCAGCTGAACAAAGCCAACAGTTGTGTTTGGGTCAGAATGTGTTTGAATGTGAACCATGTCCGTCAGGTGGACAGCAGCGTGGACTCCACCATGCTGTATAAAGGCGAGCTGACGGTAGTGCTGAAGTACATCCCTGCAGAGACGAACCTCGTGCCACCTGTGGATCCAGTACAAGGTAGATAGATACCTCACTGTGTCTCTGTCGCGTTACGCCTCCGTCGCAGAGCTTTTTCAATACAAGTGAACCACCAAAGCGTCCCAGAAACGGCTCTCCGCTCGGCTCCGCTACAAATAGGCAGCGGTTCTTTTTTTTATTTATTTTTTTACGTTTCTGGGATGCTTCTGAAAGCGACCAACTGCCAATCATAATTTTCAGTTTGGTTTGTTGCTATGGAAACTCAGCATAAACGCAACAAGACGTCGGTGGGGCAGGATGCGGTGCAGATGACGGAGCAGAAGCGGACCGCTGGCGTGACGGAACAGATGTGTCCGGTGGAAATCAGGCGTTAGCGTTGCAGAGCCAGCCTTTACTTGCATAACGTCTGGGGCGCAGCAGTGGCTAACTGCGTCAACACACACATACTTGACAGGAGAAGTATTTTGATTGACATGCACGACAAACCAACTACATAAGTTACCCAATGACCAAGTTAACAACTTAACACTGTTTACATGTCTTCTAAATCTGTTAAATAAATTGAATACGGTTACTGTTTAAAATAAATGTAAAAACTTGTGAAAATGCTAACAGCCAATGAAAATCGACTTCCTCACTTCCGGAAAGTCCTGTCGAGCTGACAGGGGTACATGTATCAGACGTTCAGCACGAGTTGCTTCCTGTAAGCAGTACAACGACCACACACTCAGGTTGCCAGGTTCAACCCTGATGCATACGTTGTTTTTTCTTTACCAAATCCTTTGTTGAATCAGGTGACTAGTAATTGCCCTCACCTGTCTCCATGAACCACCCCTCTCGACACCCCCCCCCCCCTCGCCCATTCAGCCACTACTGGAAGGAATTAATAATTAATATGTCTTTTCTGTAGCAGTATTAAAAAACTTCAGGGTGGATTTTTTCCCCCCATTGTTGTCCATCTTCTTACAATTACTTTTTAAGTGAGAAAACTTGGATATACTGTAGTATGGCAACAGTATGAAAAATAACGTCAGAGCAGGCCATTAGAAATGGATGGCTCATTCCTTCTCTCTCTCTCTCTCTCTCTCTCTCTCTCTCGGCCCCCCCCCCCCAGTGAAGAAAAGCTTCCTGAAGGGGAAGAAGGCCAGCAGCTTCACGCTGCCTAAAGGGGGCATGGTTGAGCTGCTGGTGAAAGAAGCCAAGAATTTGACTGGGGTCAAGTCTGGAGGCACCTCTGACCCTTTCGTCAAAGGGTGAGGTGATGTTGTGTCTGTGCATGAGTGCTGGTGGTCAATGTGTGGTCGGAGCGAGACTACACCAGGGGATCGCAGAATGAGTTTAGGGGGAGTTAAGGATAACATTTCTTTTTTTTTTTTATTATTAAAAAAATGTTGTGAGTTGGTTTTTGAGGGATTTAGTATTCTATAAATCCCCACTGGCTGTGTCTGAAGCACGTTAAGAGACAAGTTTAGAGCGTTTCTTTTCAACTGGTGGCATTTTGACGCACATCAACGCCAAATTGTAAAACACGGTTCTACATTCTGAGCTACAAATCCATAGAAATGCATTGAATATCTGCGTATGTTTGAGCTCCTCTGTCAAACAGTGCATCCCATGACGTCACCACCAGCAGCTGTGATGTAGCCAGCTGCTACATCAAACTTCGAGTTCAAATCAAAACCGCATCGCTTCACTGCAAAGCGTAGTAGGGCCTACTTACGCTTTGTTGATACGAGCGGTGTTCGCCACTTTGTTTATGTTACTGCACGCACAGATTTGCGAAATGCGAGGAGATATTTGTTGATTTTCACCAAAAGTACATTAGCTTACATTTAGTTTGCAATAACTGACTATACCTTTAAGTGGGCATGTCACTAACGTATTTTGCTGTGGAGGCTGACACAGGCAGCGCCCAGACAGCTAAAGCTACCATGCATGGCCTGGCACAAAGTACATTTACCTCAAAACAGTTTGCTGCAGAAATACCGTTGCGGCCTCAGATTGATTGTAGGCACTTGGGAATTAATGTTATATACTCAAAATACCCATAGAGAAATAACAGGCATTATTATGGTGAAATACGTTGACCACCCCATTGACTGTCATGGAACATTGGGTCGTTCTGGTCTGCACAAAGTCCCTTCGTCCCCGTCCGGTGCACCCCCTCTGTTCAATGCAAGTGGTGCCTGGTTAAGTCAAGTCAAGTTTAGTCAAGTCAATTTTATTAAATAGCCATTAATCACATTGCGGTCTCAAAGGGCTGTACAGTCTACATGTCATATGTAAACAAACAACACCCCCTTATCCTGCTCCTCCCGCCGGGCAAGGAAAAACTTCCATTAAAATCCATTAAAACCAAATGGGGGGCAAGAACGGGGAGAACCCTTGGGAAGGGACCACAGAGAGAGGAATCCACCCCTTCAGGCCAGTTAAGGTGCAATAGGTGATGGTAGGCAAACATAACCCCGCTAACACCTCACCAACTGCCGAGGGGTCCTTGAGAAAGACACCTAACTCAGGTGTCTCCTAGCACGGCAGCCATGGGTGCGTGATCGGGTGGTTGAGAGGCAGTGCAGTAAAGCTCTTGGAGTGGCCGGCAGGTTGTAAACGCTCCGTGTGAGAGCAGTTACCATGGTTATTTGTCTCCCAGGTACCTGCTGCCGGACAGCAACAAGTCCACCAAGCACAAGACGGCGGTGGAGCGGCGCACGGTGAACCCCCAGTGGAACCACACCTTCACCTACTGCGGCCTGCAGCACGGGGATCTGGAGAACGTGTGCCTGGAGCTCACCGTGTGGGACAAGGAGGCCCTGGCCAGCAACGTGTTCCTGGGCGGAGTCCGGCTGGGGGCGGGCACTGGTGCGTACGCCGTGTGTGTGTGTGCTTGTGTGTACAGGTGTGTGCGCTTGTGTGTACAGGTGTGTGTACTTGTGTGTACAGGTGTGTGTGCACTTGTGTGTGCACTTGTGTGTGTGCTTGTGTGTGTGTGCGTGTGTGTGTGTACAGGTGTGTGTGCGTGTTTGTGCGTGTGTGTGCATGCTTGCGTGTACAGGTGTGTGTGTGTGTGTGTGTGTGTGTGTGTGCGTGTGTGTGTGTGTGTGTGTGTGTTTGGTAGGCGTGCCACAAAACGCTCCAGTCTGAAATCTCATTATATAAATTAATAAAACAACAATGACTTATCTTTAGTGCGCACGTAATATATAATTGAGCTAATCTGCATGTAAACAGGTGACACATATATCCTGCCACATATATCTTGCGTGTGTGTGTGTGTGTGTTTGAGTGTGTGTGTGTGTTTGTGTTTGGACCATGGTTCTCAAAACGGGGTTCTGGCTTGTAAATTATTATGTTAGTAATAAAATTTTCCCAAAAAAGTATAAACAAATAAATAACACTGTATGTATGCATATACGGTATATACAGTATAAAAGACGCAAAGCTAAATTATATACATTATTATTATTATTATTATTATTATGTAATTATTAATTCACGTGCTGAATTTCATTGCACATGGTTTGCGGAAGTGTTTGGTGTTTCTACTTTATTATCAGTAAATTTGTTCAGCGCAGGGAGGCCAGGGGCTGTGATGCACTTCTTACCTCAGGTCGTTGGAGAGCCAAACTGTGGTGTTGTTATGAACCATTTCCCTGTTTTAAATGCACGCCTTCAGCGTTAACATATCAAGTGATCTCCTGTAGGTGCACACACATGCACACACCAGCTGACGGCTCTGTAACCCTCCCCCTCCCCTAGGGTTCAGCTATGGCAAAGAGGTGGACTGGATGGACTCGTACGGGGAGGAGCAGCGGCTGTGGAAGCGCATGATGGAGAACCCGGAGGTTCCCCAGGAGTGCACCCTCATGCTGAGGTCTAGCATGTGCCACCAGAGCCCCTGAAGCCTGGAGCTTGGCCCCAGCCACAGCCCCTGAGCTGGGCCCGGCCGTAGCTGCTGAGCCGGGCCCAGATGTCGCCCCTGAGCTGACCCCGGCCACAGCAGACAGGGCAGAGCAGGGGTGGGGGTGAAGAGGTGATGTGGTGGGGGCGGTCGAGCAATTGCAGAGACCCAGTCGCAGGAGGAGGACGATCAACACAGACACAAACAAACACAACACGTATGAAAAGGCCCTCTTGTTCTTGTTCTGTTCAGCAGTACACAGCTGACAAAACATCAACACCCTGTCCCCGGAATCTTCCTTCTGTCAGTAACAGACACTCATGCCTTACACACACTGTTCCCACGACCCACAATGCATCCCGTCATGACCAAGCACTGCTTTTTACTGCTGTATATCCAATACATGTACTGTATGTATCTTCCTGTACTGATTAAGCACACGGTGTGTCATCCCCCCACCCCCCAACGTGTCCATCGATGACGCTATGTGGCGGTCTGCTCACTACCATAGTCCTCATACGCTCACATGGCGCACACTGACATTACTGAGACGTTCCAGTACAAGTGATGCATGCGGAGACTGTAAACTGTACATTCCCTGTCCAGGCAGCAACGTTTTATACTGTTGTGAAGCACACAGCGAAGCACACGGTAACAAACTGAAAAGAGAGATTTACACGACTGATTAAAGATGAACGTGACACTGTATCAGTGGGACATCTTATAGAGAATATATATATATATATAGCGAGAGAGTTGGCTGAACAAATCCTGTTTAAGCACTTATTATGTCAGAACAACAGCAGCTGACCAGTATGGTAGCAGAGTAAAATGCTGTATGTGTAATTGTGAGGAACTGCGCTCCCAGTAGCTGTGGGATGGGGGTTGTTTGCTGTGTCGTGAGTCAGCAATAAAGCCAGGTCTCAACATTCCTGTCACCTTGTTCTCTTGGGCCTGTGTGACCCTTTCCTACAACATCCAGTGATAAATCACCTGAAATAAGTTTTTTTGTTATTTATATTTTTTTAGGGTTAGTGCCGGTGTGCCAATTATTCGTGTGGAATGCCAATATGCCCCCGTGTTTTTAGGTTAGCGTTCGCCCCACATCTTCCAGTGTGGAACATGTTCTTCACGGTGCACAGTTAATGTACAATATACAGGATAGGAGATGTGCGATTCCCAAGATATTGAAGAGGCTGTAGACTTCCAGCATGCGTGCTATCTCTGTTCTGTCTCTGTTGTATGTCTGTCATTATAGTGTCATATAATTCACTGTACTCAGATATTTTGTCTGAATTGTGTTACAGGAATATTTTTAAATAAACATCATACATCTTTCCTTAAAACCCTTTATTGTAGTTATTGCTCTACTTAAGACTTACTTAGTTACTTAAGCTTTGGGTCTGTATAACAGTCAGTAACACACCCCAAACGTAATGATGTTTAGTTACGGACAGCAGAAACCGTAGGTTTGGTTGTTTTTAACCGATTTCCTCTAATGAATGAATGTCAATGGTTGACTTTGTTTTGAGCAGGGAAACTACAGGAAATCACCACAGATTGTATTTATTTTGTTTAGTTGCCAAGTTTATGTGACATTTTCTCCTTCCTCAATCTGTTTATCCCTTCTGTTACTATATCATATCTTCTACCAATTAGCGGCATGAGTTAGCTAGTATTACGTACACCTCCCGCAATAACATTTACACATCAAAGATGCCATAACCTTGTCTTCAATAGTCATGAGAGAAGAGTTTAAAAGTGTGTAAAATCAGAGAGTGAGTGCACTGACTGACCACAATAATAACTCTAACACGTACTCTAAAAGTGTGTGTTATTAAGGAGTGTCTGAATACTGTACATGACTAACAACGAAAGTGAGATAAATATTTGAAGACATTTGCAGTTCCATGTGTAAAAAGCTTGTATTAATATACAATAGCAAAACATGTATTGCTTTGGGAATAGCAACAATAATAATAATATAAAAACGGACACTGGAATCAATATGACTAATTTTCCCATACCTCTTTGTGACCTCTTTGGATTTAAACATATACCGGTATAAAAAAACATAAAAATACAACACACACACACACACACACACACACACACACACACACACACACACACACACATCCATAACACTTGGCACAAGGCTACTGCACAGAATAAAAAGCTGGCTATGAGTCCAGGTAGAAGTGTGGACTGTCTGATGGTTCTCCGTGACAACTTCAGCAGTTCTATGATTGACAGGTCTGGCCTGCTTCCTGCTGTAGCACCATCTCCTCTAGACGCAGAGGGAAGGTGTCGATGGTGGTGAAGATTTCGGCGGACGTGATGGGAAACGTGTAGCGCTGTTTGTCCATGCCCTGCTTGTCTAGCAGGACCATGCTAAAGGACCTGGTTGACAGCCTCAGCAGTAACCTAGGTAACACACATCAGATCAGTGTGCAGGTGAATCCATTTATGTTTTCCTGAAAAGGTAGGATTGTGTGCGTGCGCCTGCATGTGATGTGCGTGTGTGCATATGTGAGAGAGAAAGAAAGAGAGACAGAGAGAGAGAGAGAGAGAGAGAGAGATACCTGAGTTGCAAAGCCAGCCCTGGGGTTAGAAGCCTGTGTCGAATGCGACCAATTTGCGCTGGGTATGTTCCCACCAGCTCAATAACTGTCACATGCCTCAGGTCCATACCACACTGGGCATGCTGTAAAATGAGAAAGTGTTGGGCAAGTTACTCAGGAATAGCAGTACATTACTATTTACTTATTAGTCCTTCAAAAACTGGGTAACTTTACTGGGTATTAAAAGTAATTAGTTACGTTACTAGTTACATTACTATATTACGTTCACAATCACAACCCTGCCTCACCCCTTCTGAAAAATTAAAATCTATAGCCAGCTCATATTAGAATTGAATCCTCTTTTTTGGAACAATAATAAACCTTGGTAGTCAACAAGCATTGAAAGCATGAAAGCATTGCAGCCTCTCAAACCAGACAATTGAACAGGTTGGTTCAATTAACCTATCCTAAGTTTGCTAGGACCAGAAATATAGTTCTTGTAACGCAGCAATGCAGCATTACTTTGATAAGTAATAGTAATATTATTACTGTTTTGGAAATGGTAATTAGTTACACTAGTTACAGAAAAAAGAATAGTACAATAACTAGTTACTGCCCAACACTGAAAATTTGACATGTGCATGTGTGTCTCTATACAGAATTGACGTTTGTAGTTTTACAAATAGTCAAGTCGAAATAGGGCGGATTTACGACCCTATGAGACCAAGGTTGGCAAATAACAAAACTTAACGGATGTGTGAAACATAGTTTAAAAATATCACACCAAAACAAATTCCAAGGTCAACTGCCTGTATTGCTGAACACGTTTTAAGGCTTTGCCGTCTCAATGCATTAACAGTTTCTTTCAAAAGGTCAGACACTTCAAAAGTGATCCGCCGTAATTGCTTCCGATGAGCAATGCAGGAAAACATTCAACCCCAGAATAGCCTTATCAGAGCAAGTGTCAGCCTCATCTATTCATTTCTGACATGTTTTGCTCATCGGGAGTTGAGGTGCTGAACTTTTCACTCTCCCCTATCTCAGAACCAAGGAGATGGTGAAAGGCAAACCCATACCAAGTGCACTAACTCCATTCAGGACATAAAGAGGGTACACAAACACTGCTGCACTAAAGAACTGCAAACGGGTTTGTTTGCAGTTCTTTAGTCATATAAACCCAATGACCATTTTCGATACACAAATTAGGTAATTCTATTAAAAATGTAAAATATTCCAACATAAAAAAAGTATATTATTGTAGTGATAAAATATTTAGAATAATATTAATAAAAGAACTCTACAACAAATACAAAATAAATAAAATATAGACATTTCTAAATCATCTCGCTACCCCAAGTTGGACATTTTTGAGCACGCTTGCTCATTTCGAGCTCAAATCAATACAAACTCCCTCAGAAGCTCCACCTCACATTGACACACATTGCAAAGCCAAGGGCATTGTTGCTATGGGTTCCTAGTTACGGAGCCAGGACTGTGTAGAAGTACCAGATCGTCATTTCAGCATGCACACAGAATGCCCAGTAAGATAGCCTTATGCCAGGAGATATTTGGTGATTTTGACAAAAAGTATAATTTGCTTTCAATGGTCTTATATAATAGCTGACTGCACCTTTAAAGCATACTGCATGCAACACATGGGGGGGGGGGGGGGGGGGGGGTTTT
>JAODUH010011665.1:0-28981 GCA_027564835.1 Typhlichthys subterraneus | reverse complement strand
GCCCACTGGTCTGACCATAATGCAACTGTCTGTATGTAATTATTACTGACACATACTTTCTCTGATGCCTTCTATGATGCCAGTAAAAATGCAATCTCTGAGATTGTTTCAGAGATTACATTTATGCTTAATGATTTCAATAAGTCTGGATAAGTGTGTCTTGCGGTAAGAATTGATTTAAAAATATGAATGGATTGGTTTCATTCCAAGAAGAGTAACCCTCACTAATGCAGAGCCACTGAATTAAGGCTCGCTATGTAATATCACTTCTGTTGGGTAAAATTATTGCAAATCCAGCTTTGGTGATCACCCGGTTTTGATTTGAATCACGCATTCATGTTTCAGTAAGAAAAACACAGTTAAATCTCCTTTAGTAGTTTCTTTTTTACAAGGTTTTCATCTGACAGTGTTTTATGATTCCAAAGATTATACATTGTAAACCCCAAAGCCATGTGGCGCCTGCTTATACTTTATATAAGCTAAAGCTAAAAGTTAAACACTTTACCAGATTGAGCATTGACTTTATCATTGAGATTTAACAATACTCTAACCCTCATTTTAAACTCTTTTCAGCTGCCTCGGATCTACAGCGGCATGTAAGTCAGCGATCAATAACTCTTTCCCACCACACACACACACACATGCGCTTGCTCACACCAACACTGAAACGCCGCAAGGGTTCTTTCTTATCGGGAAACATCAGATCAAGCAGATACACTTGAATGCCTATTGGGGCCAGATTGGCTCTCTGTGCTGGGACTTTGAATCAATGTTTTCCTTACAAGCCTGACTCATCCTAGTGTGTGTGTGTGTGTGTGTGTCTGCGTGTATCAAGGGAGAGCTTCCCTGTCCCACCAGATCTCTGTTTAGTTTACTGCATCTTAATATTAAGCAGGTCCTCATCCTCCAGGGGCTGGTTTTCCCTGAGAGGCCCAAGGCAGAGCTCCCCTGCTGGGCACTGTTTCCGAACATGTGCCCCTCTCAGCACCCAGAGGTCAGGGACTTAAATGAATCTTCCTGAAACAGAGGGGCCATCGCTTTCACGCACACGCATATGTGCACACTGGCACGCACACAAACACATGTACACACGCACACACACACACAGCATGCATACACAAACACTTGCATGCACACAAGCACACACAAGCTGATTCAACACACACGGAAAGCACACACAGACACACACACACACACGCACACACACACACCCCAGGTCACCGGTGTGAACAGGGATCAGTAGTCAAAGGATTTGTGGGTCTGAGGCTTTGAGTGTGAGGGAGTCTGTGCGTGCTCCGACTGTGCCTTATGGGTTAATGAATGCAGGTGGCTCACAAGCCCCATCTGCTGGGCTGGGAGCTCTGGTGCATTGCGGATTGTCTTTGTCCAGAGTGATGTGGAGGGCATTTCTTTATTGCTTCTCTTTACCTGATTTGGTTGTTTTGCTTTTCCTTCCTCCCCCCCTCCTGCTGTTGTTTCCTTTCTGTCGGTCACTTTCTTGTGTTTATTAGGTGTAGCATGTCTTTATGGCACTCTGGTCTGTCCAGAAGGCAGATGTTGTCTACCCTCTCACGCCACCCCCCCCCAGTCTGGGTGTGGGGCGAAGACCTAAGTCTGACGACACTCCTTTTCTCCTATTGACAATCACTTGTTTAGCCATCCAATCAAGATTGGCCGCTATATTTCAGGGGGGGTGCAGGGGGTGTGTGTCCCTCAATATTTAGAACAAGTGTATTTGTCCCCCACTCCCATAAAAACATGAACGGCGCACTGGGTCTGCCCAATGATATCGTATTAGTAGCCCATATATGCATTAGACCGCTTGACAGTGGAGCCGTAGAATAGGCCTGCTACTACTGGTTCAGACTGTTGTGTCCTATGTTGGATATTTTAATGTTGTGATTCGTTGTGCACCCCATCCACACTGCTTTACGAGACTTTAACAAAGTCTCTCTCCAGTAGTTTTAATAGGTTACGGACAAAATGTGTAGAACACTATTATTGTTTTAAGTCCGCTATAATTTAGACTATTCTCCCAAAACACAGCTGTTTTGAATATGCAGAATGTTTTGAACATAAGCATAAGAGCTTTCAAAGTCCAGGGGTTAATACATTAATTAAAATGAAGTTAAAATGTACTTCCACAAAGAAAAAGAGGACAGAAGAGTTAGCTATATCACGCTATTTGTGTGTTGAAAGAAAATGAAATAGGCCTATGCCTAAAGCATTGCATACGTTGGAATGTATGGATGGACCCCCAGACCCCCGCGTTATATGCCCACCTCCAATGTTCAAACGAAATCTACAATACGCCCGCCCATGCAATCGCTCACACTACGAACTGTTCAGCCTTTGTGGACTGTGTGTGTGCTTGGGTATCTGTATTGTGCGTGTGTGTTGTGTGCGTGTGTGTTGTGTGCGTGTGTGTCTCTAAACTCTTGTTCTCCATGTAGCTGAAGGAGTTTGAGCGCAGCAGACAGTCTAGCAGTACTGACACTGCAGAATTGACTGACGGATCCTCACCCAATCCAAACCAGTCCTCCAACTGCAATGTAAGTACCCCCCCCCCCCCCCCCCATCACCAGCCCTCCCACCCCTCCACCTTTTTCCCCTCCCCCTCGACCACTCTCCATTCCCAGGGATCTCAATCACGTTCAGCCCCAAGCAGACTATATGGTGAAGGAACATGGATATTCTTTACACCCTGCGTGTGTGTGTGTGTGGGTCTTCTCCCTTTTTAAATTTTCTTTTTTTCTCACTGAGATCAGAGCTCTTTTGAAACTGCTAGCTAGAAAGTGAATGTATTTCCCCCATTGCTCAGCCTCCACCTTCCCTTTTCACCCTTCCCTTTCATTTTCTTGGTTCCCATGCCAAGCTACGACGTAGAACACGTATTGTACAGCCCACCGTGTCTACAGGGCAACATGCGTAATAACACGGTGTATACTGTGTACTTGCTGGACGATCACTGACAATGTGACACGCTGTGTCGGGTTCATCTGAAACACTGCTCCTCAGCATGCGTTTTTTTCTAGCTGCATAGCTGCATTCTTTGCTATCCCATCTTTGGCATCTAGCGTTTTAGTGATAAATTGGTCACAATTGTCAGCTGCTGTTACAGTTGAATAGTCTTAAGGGTATTGAGTTTATGTTCCCGTATCCCATCAATCAGATGTAATTGCAACCTTTTCCAATGCCAGGTTCCACCCTCCACTGTCAGTTTGAGGGAATAACTGAGGCCTTAACCAATTTGTGAATTTTCCACACTTCATATCGAGGCTTTGTGTTTGGCAGCTGTGCTTATCTGGAGTGAAGGCCTCGTAGTCTCCCTGGGTGAATTGAAAGCAGTCGTCCTGTCTGAGGATGTATTGTTTAGTGCAGGGACTTCTCTGGCTGGATGTTGGGAGCCATGGAGTTGATCAATCGGCTGCGCTGGTTTTGTGTATGCTCTACATCGTTTGCGCAGCAATCGTGCGTGTTCAAATTGACAACTGCTGTTATATGCAAATAAATGTCTTTGTTATATTTGAGGAGCTTTTATGCCCAGTTGGTCACATAACCAAAATACCAACTGCATCTAAAGCTATGCAGTGAATGTGTATAATCAACCAACATTGATTTCTGCCACTAACCCACAGATTGTAGAAATAACCATGTAACACTACCTCCTTTGGAGCTATTTACGTGTCGTGCTTTATGCAGTCATGCACATGCAGGTTTGTATTTTTCCCTCTTTCAGACAGATTAGTATTTGAAAAGTTATTTTAAGTGGAGAAATATGAGTTTGTATGCAGTGGATTATTACCTCAACGCATGCAAAGCTGGCCATCTTATAACTTGGTTATAAGTGACATTTTTCTCATGCCATTATTTCTGCATTAAAATCACAGTCATTCTTGCCACTACCTAGCCTGAACTTTGACCCACTGTCACCGTGTCCCTGCTTTCCATTCCGGAGGAGATTGGTAGCAAGGCGGCCAGTTTGCCACGGAGAGGAGGAGAAGGAGAAGGAGAAGATAGAGCAGAGAGTGTAGGTGTATTGTTCAGAGGAACACACAGCTCGTTTTCCGGGGGGTTGAGAGCACACGGGCGGACTGGAGGCCGAGAGGAAGCGAGGGAGAGAACCGGAGGACAAAGGCTCCTCACTTTTGCCCCCAGGCCCCTGGAAGACGGGGATGTGTTGTGTGGGGTGGTGGGGATCTTCTGTAAATACCCAAATCCTGCGTTTCAAAATGGGCCACTTCAGGAAACACATCTGCTCTGCTGTGGCCCTGGGGGCCACATGTCACATGTCATGCGAGGCCCCCCTCTCTGCCAATCTGAAAAGCCACACAATGGCTTTTGGTCATGCCAAAAGCCATTGTGTGTGCGTGTGTGTGTGCGCGCTCACATTCTGCGCACGTGGCCATCAGAATCCCCCCACATGTATGCGTGCACATTTGTCGTTTACATCGTAACACACACACACACAAATAGGTTTTGAGTCTGTGCATGGCGCCCCCTCTTTGAATGCCATGTATCCTGCCCCCCCTCCCCAGCCCCTTCCTCTACGTCCCTCTGTAGTCTGTCATCCCCTTGGCCATCAGAGCCCCGCATTCCTAGGCCAGCCATTAGAGACGTGGGGGCCAAGGCGGGGTCATTTCGGGGAGAGGGGGTGTGGGGGGGAGGAGAAGGGGCTCAAACGCTAGGATTGTTCTCTGGGCACAAGCACGCCTTTTTCCCCCGCTGCTGTCTGCGCTGCACGGCACTTCCACACAGTCGCTCATTCCTCAGAGCTTGCATTCACTCACTAACCGCCTGCGCACTGTGTGTGCATGTGCATGTGTGTGCACGTTCACAGATATTATTTTGAATCATGCGCGCAACATGCACATGGATACGCTAACGCTGCTTTCGCTAGCCCATTTGGGATTTCACACCGGCCGTAGACGTTTGCTACCCTGAATACCTGAAGCAGGTAAGTAATATGTTCCTGTGGAGCCAGTCAGCCAGTCAGCTTCTGGTGTCTTTCACCGTGGTGTAGAAGGCTTCTAGCATGGATAGCTAGCGATGAGGTTTCTTGTTTTTACTTCATCGCCCGGGTATGTGGCCACAATTACCTACTTAAGCTAGATCTGAGGCTGGCGCGGGGATGATTGCCGTGGCCCTGTTGCCAGGACATGGCCACTAATGTCTGCCTCTCAACGCCCCTTGATTTATGAGCTCATGTGTTCTGTTTTCCTCCTCACACTAACTCTCTCTCTCTCTCTCTTTGCTATAGCTAACTCATTTGCATGGACGGTGTTTCTCTAGGCGTTGACGGGACCTGTATGTCATCAGCTCCTCTCTGCCCTCTTCCCCGTTACCTTTCTCTTCCAGTCAGCGAGGAACAAAGACACGGAGGACAGTTCTGTCTTTCTTCTCGTCCCTGTTGAGTCTCCTGCGAAGCATTTTACATTTGTGCTTATGCGGGGGGGGTGGCGGGGTGGACTGTGTGGGATTGCTAATGCGATTGTTCTCTTGCTGACGGTGGCTATCCCACATATACAGGCCATATACTGAGACACAGTGTCTCTCAGTAATAATAGTAATAGCTTCTGAAGAAGGGTGTCCGAGATCCGGACCTGAACTCTGGTCTAAACGTCACCATCACCGCCACAGTCTCTCCCCCTGCTGTTTCTGTTAGCGATACTCACAGCAGCAGTTGTTGTTGTTATCGTTACCAGAGTTGTATTGTCGTCTGCCACGTACTCCTCTGTGAATGGGAAGTGATCTGATCAGGGTTCATTCTCGTGCCTGCCTCTATAGGTGTGCCACTGTAGCTGAGAGCCTTTCAGGTACTAATGTCGTCCGTCATGTAAATGCCAGGTAGTAGGGGCTGTTGGAGGTATAACGACTATCACAGACGGTGGTGGTTGTCGTGGGGACGCACCACTGATTCTGGCTGCTGGGTTGTGACAAGTTTCCTCATCGCAGCGTTAAGCAGCAATACGTGTGTGTGTGTGTGTCGTGCCTGATCACATGCTAGTGGCACGGTTAGCCTTTGCCTGGGAGCTGCCAGTGGTCGGTGGTGTTTGTTGCCATGGCAACCACTGGGGGTATACATGACATGTAGAGCTGTTTGACGTCTGTCATAACGGCGGCTCCAGCCAGGTGGCCCAGCTCTGCCAAAGCCATCATTGTCACATGATAGCCATACATGGTGCGCACGCACACACACACACACACACACACACACACACTACTATTTGTACACATTTCTGGGAGTGTGTGTGTGTGAGAGCGTACTGCGTAATGGAAAAATCAGCGTGTGTCTGAGCAAGGTGTAATTGATGAAGCCGTTGTCATAATTGGATGTCATAATTCCGTCTCTATCGTCTGTAATGCAGTCTTCAGTGCTACAGAGATTATACGCTGAGAGTGTAACATATCCAGTTCCTCTGTGGTTGCCTGTGAAGACAGCCTGTTGTCGTCACAGTGATTGGGCCCATGTGATTCCTCACTGTGGTTCATCATCGGTTCATTAATGTGGCCGCCTGCTTTTGTGTTCACTGTGAATGCGAGCCACCGTCCTAAACAACACTACATTTTCTCACCTCACTAACAGATGGCAAACCTTCAAACAAAGTGCTCATCCGTCATTCATCATCATATAACATCATAACAATCAAGTCATCTGTTTCTTAAAGCAAAGCAATGTAATGTGTTTGTTTCCTTACCTCAATTGGCTATGTGCTTTTTATTCATTTGAATTATTATTTAAACATTTGAAGCTCACTAGTTGTTGGTTTAACAGTTCAGCGTTGCATTAAAGGCTGACAAACGTCAAGGGATAAGGCTGTATGTCCAACTACAGAATGAAGGTGCACCCTTGATCAGCTCATCTGGCTCATAGCTCATCTACGGTGGCACGGCCTCTATTTGTAAGCTGTCCCCGTGGTGACCGCGCCCCTCCTCTCTCTCCCTCCCCCTCCCCCCCGCCAGTCTCGCGAGCAGTCGGACGACGAACAGTCAGAGGACTCTGTGAAGTTCAAGAGGCTCCACAAGCTGGTGAACTCCACCCGCCGCGTCCGCAAGAAGCTTATCAAGGTGGAGGAGGGCAAGAAACATGGCTCTGAAGGTGGGTGCGGACTGCGTACACGTATGCGCACACACCTGTATCTAGGTATCTGAATAAAATAGTGCATGCATGTAAAGAATGTATTGCATGCATTCAATAATAATATTTACTTTATGGCATATCATGAAACCTCCGGGAAGTTGGCACCCCATATAAGTGTTTTGATTTGTTTGTCCAATGCAGAAGGTGATTCGGCCCATTCCAGTGCAAGACACACTAGAGGAATGATGATGTCACCTGCTTACTTAAAATAAACCTCAATAAAAGTTTTTGTGTGTACAAACGTGCACATGTCATACTGGAGAAATTATTTTCACGTTAATTGGGTGCTGAGGACAACACACCCTTTGTAAAAATGCGTGTTCAAATGATGCACAAAGGAATCAAAATACTTTTATTGAAATCATATAATCATATATTATCATATGAAGTGCCAGCTGCACAGTTAACACGAGCAGTATAGAAATACTATACTGTAAATGTCACTGAAATGTTTATACACAAAATGGTTATTATGCTGATTTATATTTAAGCACCCTGGGGGCTCAATCCCTGTTTGAGACCCCCGGTTGTTTTATAATGTAATGGTACTAAGCCCCTGTTCCTATGTCCCCTGTAGACTCTCTGAGTGTTGACGCCTATCCCACCTGCGAGGACAACACAGCCCTGTACACGGGGGTGCTGAAGAAGCCCCCCGTGCCCCGGGACAGCTCCCTGTCCTCCCTGCCGTCGCTCACCCTGGGCCAGCTGTCCCTGGACGGGGACGACACGGGCGGCAGCCTGACCACCTCGCCGTCCTCCAGCAGCCTGGACACGTGGTCGGGCCACAAGCTCGTGAAGACCTTCAGCAAGTCCTCCAGCGGCACGCACGGCCTCATCCGCCCGCCCAGGAGAATTCCGGTCGGGGGAGGCTCCGTCGCCTCCGGCGCCGCCATCGACATCGACGGGGGCAGCGGTTCCGCCTTCTCGGAGCTGGACAACTGCGGCACGGTCGTTGTCGTCGACGACGGCGACAGCGTCAGAGGGAAGCTAGCGGCCGACGGCGAGATGCGGAAGGCGCTGAGCTCCGTCTCCCACGGGGTAAGTAGCGCCGACCAGAGCCTGTACGCCTTCTACGGCCTCACCAAGCCCCGGCCCAAGCCTCACGGCCAGTCCCGGCTGCTGCTGTCCCTAGAGGACAGCCCCAAACACCGCCCCTACCACCACCACCGCCACCAACCCTCTTTCCCCGGCGGCTGGACGCTGCGGAAGCCCGACCCCAACTACGCCTACTCCACCAAGCAACTGATGTACCGCCGGCCCCGGCAGAGCGTCAAGACCCCCTCGTCCCCTCTGTCTGGCGCCGGCGCCCCCACAGCGCCCTCCCCCGCCCGCTGCGACCTGGCCAAAGCCAAGGGGCTGGGCGGGGGGGGAGTAGGGGGTGGCGCCGGCGGAGGTAGCGGCTGGGCGTTCCCCTCACGGAGGCTGCGGGGCCGCGCGGCGGTCAGCGAGCTGAACATCACGTACGTGGTGGAGCGCAGCCTGTACGGCCACCTCAACTGGGCCCAGCTGGTGCGGCCCGTCACCCTGGGGCGGGCCGAGCGCCGCTGCCTGCTCGAGGACGAGCGCCAGGCCCACAGGAAGTGGGCGGCCAGCGTGGACCGCTGCACCAAGCGCGTGCTCTTGCGCATCCAGCAGAAGTCCGTGAGTTTAGCCCGCGTGGGGGGGTAAAATAGCCCCCCCCCCCCTTCCCACCTCCTAATCCTCCTCCGACTCTCCTTGTGTGAGCGGGGGGGGAAAGAAGAGCACGGGCTACTTCAAAGCTGTAGAATCATCTCAGAGGGAAGGGAGTTGTAGTCTTTTAGTCGTAGTCTTGTTTTGAGAATCTGTTTTACGTGTTCCGCTTGAAGAACAAGAACAGAGACACTTCAAAGCACTTGTTTAAAACTGCCCTTGACACAGTGCTGACAGATGAGGGTTGCTTTATTGCTGCTGTCTTATACAAGCTCTTGACACGAGTACCTTTGGCATTGAGCATTTAATTATTTGATCTGACTGCGGTGCTCCGCAAGTAAAGGAGGTAAGGTGCTCTGCAGGAGAGGTTTATTAAAGGGAAAGTCAGCTATTGCAAGCTAATTGTAAGATAATACACGTCAGACACATTGTCAAATTCACAAAATATCTCCTCATTTCGCTATCTTACCGCTCTGCGCGTGCTGAAAACATAATCCGATACTTCTACACAGCCCTGGCTCCGTATATAAGAGCATAAACAAAGTGGCGAACACCGCTCACATCAACAAAGCCGTAGCACTACCCTTTGCTTCGCAATGTGTGGGGCGGCGCCGCGGAGGAATATTGTTTTTATCTGAGCTTGAATTTAGCAAGCGCTCTCGAAAATGAAGTGCCTCTTACCATATTAATGTCAGCGCAGCTGCCTGAAGCGCGTACGCACACAGCACACCACCGGCTCTTGTTTCTGTGGTGCAGAATGAAAGTAGGTAGTATGAAAAAAAAGTATGAAAGTAGTCATTAGGTACAATCTATTCTTGCAGGTTGTAGCTTGTAGGCGCACAGTGTATCAAAGCTACATTGCTTATATAATACTGTAGCTGTAGCATTAGGACAGACCTGGTGTGTAATGTTCGTAATACATCTTCTAATCTCTGATGGGGGTTTACGTTTGTGCTTTGATTATTGCATTGTCGTGTATAGCTCAGTGTATCGTAGAGAGTGTTCTGCAGCTTTGAAGGAGCCTGCTGAACGACACTGTACCTGTGAAGTCACCAGTGCTCATCCCAAGATATTTTGCACCCACCTTTACCGTCGATTGCTTGTCGTGCCTTTCGTTCTGGCTCGTGCCTCTGTGGTTGCAGATGTCTTGTATCTCTTCTTTTTGTCCTTCATCCAATTTCCTTTGGAAGGCTGGCCTTCTGGGTGCATGGCCATTCCATCGAACATCATTTCCATCTTCAGAGTTTTGTTTTTTGTCAACACAGATATTATAAACGTCTTCAAACATATTCCCAAGATACACTTATCAAGGGGAGTTGAGACGTCGGCGTCAACCATGGACATCAGAAATACACACATCAAAATGTGCTGTTCTCAGGAAGGGACGTATTGCACTGAGGATTGCGTGCCGTGGGTTTGACATTGTCCGTCAGGTTACGGCAAAGAGCAAAGGCCTTAACATGTTTGTGAGCAAATTAATATGTGCTGGATTATCAGTTGTTCAATGTTCCAGTATTATTGCCCAGTGCAGGCTTTAAACTAACTTGCAGAACAAAACCCTATATCTAACGTTAACCCAGTTGTGGCTTTCTCATTACTAACCACAGGGGAATAATTTGAGTATGTGTATATTGAATGTGTGTACACTCATAAAAGCATAATTGGATGTTTTATATAATCCACATGACATTTCCCCATTTAATTGTCTCCAACATGGGGGATTCTCTGTGGCATCAAAGTGAAAACATGAAACACATGCAGTATATGTATTTAATCGGTATAGCAGCTTATTCAACGCTAACTGCACAGCCACTCCATCTTACATCATGTCTGTTGCCTTTCCACAATCCCATGTGAGCTTGCACTATATCACATTGGTACAGTATGTGCACCGACCCATACGCCAACATGAACAATATCGCTGCCAGGTTTGTGCCAAGCATGAGTCATTTGTGATTGGACTGTTAGTGTGGGCGGTCGGGGAGCATGTAAACCCCAGTGTAGTCACTGCTGAGGTTGACCCCCATGTTTTGTCCCCCCCCCTCCCTTTATACTTCACCCCGTTTTTAGAGAACGTGTAGTTTCGGAGGATTCGACCTGTCTAACCGCTCCCTCCACGTGGTCAACGCGGGCTCTGAGGCCAATGTAAGTGAACATCCCAGCATCCCCCCCAGGTTGAGTGTCTCCCCCGTTTCCGTATCTCTCATCCCTCCGTACTCCCTCCTTCTGCCCCCGCCAGTGTAAAGAGCAGGAGGCCATATACAGGGAAGTAGCGAAGTCGCCAGCGACGTCGCGCATCTCACTGGGCAAGAAGGTCAAGTCTGTGAAGGAGACCATGAGGAAACGCATGTCCAAGAAGTATAGCAGCTCCCTGTCCGAGCAGGTTAGTTTGTTATTTGGCAAGGTAGTCTAGTTGCTGGTGGGGGAGGGCTGAGGAGTTGGATCCCACATGAAAGCTTTTGGGTTGCATCTCCAACCCCTTCCTACTATTTAATACATGTACTGTCGATGTACTCACTAACACTGTCAATTAAAAGCGTTTCTTAAAATTACCTCTTTGTAATTTTCATGTAGATGCATGTAGATGCAAGATGTTCTACATTAATGTGGCTTTTAAGGGCTTCAGAAGGAGAGCCGTGGCTGAATGAAGGAATACACACACATTATAGTCCTTACGCTCAGGACGGTGAACCAGGTCCAGCTGCAGAGGAATAAAAGCCCCATCTTTACCACAAACATTTACAAGGACGTTTCTCTCTGTACACCAGAGCTTATCCACAGTCACGGCCATTCAGCTCATGAGTGGGTTGGGTGTGTTTGTGTTGGTAACAGTATAAACACACAGCGTGTAAAAGGAGCTTCTAATTCTCAGCTGTGCTCTCCTTTGGTCTGGTGTGCATGGTGGAGTGTGTGTGTGTGTGCGTGCGTGCGCGGTGTGAGCTCATAGTGATGAAACTATCCCCTAATCCCCAAGGCTAGTTCTCAAGAAATAGGCCAGTTAAAGTGTATGTGTGTGTGCGCGTGCGTGTTATATGTTCAGCGGTACTGTATATTGTAATTGTGTCCCTCTGTATATGGGTGTGATCTCTTTGGCAGCCCTGCTAATAGTGACCATAAGGTGTCACTTTTGCCCTGACGCATGTGTCGTCCAAATGACTTCAAACCAGCTGGCCTCTAACTGTGACCCACATATCAAGGCCTGAGTCACAGGAGTCTTTCCTGCTTGGCCAACAAACAATGACTGTCACAAGCAATGTTATGAGGAGGGGACACAGAATTATCTTAATGACAACATTGCCACCTAGTGGCAAACTGTATTGCTGCTCCATAAATACAGCTGCAGGGTGTGTCAAAATGATGGACTCAATATGAAAGCAGTACATTTCATGATGGCAGTATGTTATAATTACACAACAAGTTACAAATGGTCTAATGAGTTGTGAAGTTTTATAAAGTTTCAGTTTGTGGTTGTAAAGGCGATTTCAAATCGGGTCCACCATTTTGAAATGCCCTTTATTGCTGTTCATTGCTTTAGTGAGTGGTTGAGTGGTTATTACTATGGGCATCATACCTGTCTTGTCTATCGGTCCTTGTCCTTATCCTTTTATCTCTATCCCTCTAATATTTCTTCTTCTGCTTGCTCTCTTTCTCTATGAAATACCCCCTCCACCCCAATCCTTCTGGCTTATAGTCAAGTCTGGATGGAATTCCTGGCTCTCCCCAGTCCACGCAGCCAGACACAGACTCCCTGGAGAAGCCCAAGCTGAAGGCAGGTGGCTCTGTGGAGAGTCTGAGGAGTTCTCTAAGTGGACAGAGTTCAATGAGTGAGTGCCACAGCGTTGGTTCTACACATTCATCACGCGGGTATTGCATATTAGAATCACCGCAGTGCACATTTCCGAGCACTAGGTGGCACCCTCGTGTCATTCTCCTTCATGTTCATTTGAACAAGTTATCAGAAGATATGACCTAACACCCTCACTCTGTAGATGTGGCCTATCTCTTTTAGCACCAAACGTATGCTAAATTTAAAACTGTCACCAAGAGTCATTTGAGAGTTTTTTTCCTTATCTCATTCTCACATCCTGTTTCTTTAGCCTCTTTATGTGCTCGAGCTGACAGGAGCCATAGAGCATTCAATAGGTTCCCATGCACAAATAATGTTTTTGGCAGATCTGTCGCTCATGTGACAGGATGCGATGTTCATTAACTGATAAGTGAACCTCTCCGTGCACATCCGCTGAACACTTTGTGTCAGTGTAATGAAAGTATAATGTGTAGCCTAGACACAACTGATTTGGTGTCGTCTTATTCCGGCATCTCACGCACCTGTCTGTCTGTCTGTCCAGGCGGGCAGACGGTAAGCACCACAGACTCGTCTGCCAGCAACAGGGAGAGCGTGAAGTCCGAGGACGGCGATGACGAGGAGCCCCCGTACCGCGGGCCGTTCTGCGGCCGTGCCCGGGTCCACACGGACTTCACCCCCAGCCCCTACGACAGCGACTCCCTCAAGTTGAAGGTGCCATATGCAGCCTTCATGTTAGCATTCACCGCTAGCTATCACGTTAGCCTTTTATTTTAGCCTTGTTAGCCTTCATGTATCAACGTCATGTACAAGCTATGGCTCTGCTAGCTCAGAGAGCATCTTTGCTAGTTTTAACACTAGCAAAGAAGCATGTGTAAAACTAGCTTCTTTGTATTTTTTCAGAACCACAGGCTCACAGGTGGCCACTGAGCCTTTATGGGGCTTTATAGCTTTACAGCTTTTAGAAAAGGGTTACTGTTATATTCCACTGCTGGAAAGAGATACTGTAAATTTCTAATAATATATATGATATGCTCATTTTTGAGTCATAAGACTGCCTTCATGTAGTGCTGACTTGCATCTGTTGTCTTTGTTGCTCCAGCGGGGCGACGTGATTGACATCATAAGCAAACCCCCCATGGGAACATGGATGGGTCTTCTCAACAACAAGGTGGGCACCTTCAAGTTCATCTACGTGGACGTGCTGAGCGACGAGGAGGAAAAGCCCAAGAGGCCCGTCAGGAGGCGGAGGAAGGGCAGACCGCCCAAGCCCACCTCTGTGGAGGAGCTGCTGGAACGCATTAACCTCAAGGTGGGTGACCTCCCGGCTAGGCCAACGAGGATTAGTCATTATAAACAAGTTTTAAACAGTCTTTTTAAGCCCACATTTCACACAGGGGTAGTGAGAAAGTAGGATAGTCCCTTAAGCCCTTATTTAGACAACTCTCTAAAAAGCAAATACAGTCTATATTTAGTTAATAATGTCATAATTAGTTTGCACACGTTGGCTGAAAGCACAAAGGCTGGAAAGTCTGATGTTGCTATGGCGCAAACAAACATTCGCACCCACATGTACACACGGCTGACCCAACGCATGTATCTGTGTCCTTTTAATCAAAACGGAACACACTTCTCCACCTTAGGGGGGGGGGGTGTACTCTTTCTAGTCCCAAGATCTCAGACAGACACATGCTGCAGCATTAAAGAGGGCTAGGTATTAATGTTCCCCTGAGACGTTAGAATAATAAGCCCAGGAGCTTCCGTGGAGTGGACCTTGCACGTCCATGAAAGCATTTGATGTAACCACAGCTCACCGCCAGGGTCAGTGAGTGGGTGCTCCAGACTAAACTGTCCCCTAGAATGTTCCCTTGTGCTGTTAGCGGCTGTTGAGACAATATTCTCCGCTGCGTTAGCATGGTTGCGTTTGTTTTATTTCTCTCACCTAGCTTTGTCCAGCAGTGACGCTTGTAATGTCATTTGAATGTAATGGGAGAGAACATTTACTCCCCCCCACCCCCAGAAAGGCTAAGGTATTTAAAACACCATAACTACAGCAAGGCCTTCTGTCAGCACAACAGCTAGAATGTGGTGGTGAATGTATCCATTTTCCATGCATTTGGGTAATATACTGTAGACGTGTGTTTATTGTTATGTGGCATGTCAGGTTTGTGTTTTGGTGGGCTAACACTAGCAGTTAATAAAACGGGCTTCTGCACTACAAAGTAAAAATAACAATGAAGATATTCCTAAACAATTGCCATATTTATAGGACTAATAACATGGTCGCATCTGCAATCATGGTCACATTTGTGTCTATTTCGGTTTTATCATTTCACCATGGGATTGTTATCCAAACCACGTTTGGGTTTATCGAATTAGCCGACAGACAAAAGACGTGTGGGAGAGGCGGGCTGCGTTTGTTAGTTGGTGGTCCTTTTGTATAGTCCTTTGGTCTCCTGAATGGAAATAGAACAGAGAACACAGCCCCCCCCCCTCTCTGCCAGTGTAATTAATGGGCACGCTGGTGACACACAGTCTGTGTAGTCCTCCTCCAGCAATGCGTGGGTGACACAAACGGAGAGCCCACCAATATCCACTGTGGCTATTTAGCGTAGTGGAGACCAGCTATAGTAGGCTTGGATGGTGACGAATCCCTGTGAACAAAACTCAAGGGTGTAGCTAGATAATGTGAAGCAGTGTCTGTGTGTATTGTTGTTTGTTTCATTTGTGAAGCCTCCCCTTCGATGGTTGCGCTGTGCGCTGAAGTTAAACGTGGCTCGCATGTCTTTGAGTAAATGTTCTGTCTCTGCTGTAAGCCTTCCTTCCCTCCAATTAACGTCACTTCACACCTCCTTGTTTTGTCTGTCTGCTGTGAAATAAACTGCAGATTAACAGAATTATACAGTTTAATGGCGTTCTCACTGTAGGATCTAGACGAGCACTTTCTTAGGGCGGTATTTGTTATGGCAGCTTGCATAATACAATCTGCGTTGTTAAAAGATGAACATGTAGTAATTGTAAAGATATGAACACATGTTAAAGTGTGTTCGTTGTCAGTGTGCCTCTGTGTTCACCCTCTAAACACCGTCTCCTATTACACAACTAACAACGTAGTTGGTACAGTGCATCGTCCCGTGGTGCCGTGAGCGTACAGATGCTCATGTTGCAGCAGTGCTGTCCACTGTGAGCTGCCAGTAACCCACGGCTGTTGTCTTTTGCGGGGCTCAGGAGCACATGCCCACCTTCCTGTTCAACGGCTACGAGGACCTGGACACGTTCAAGCTGCTGGAGGAGGAGGACCTGGACGAGCTGAACATCACGGACCCGCAGCACCGAGCTGTGCTGCTCACGGCTGTGGAGCTGCTGCAGGAATACGACAGTAAGCTCAGCAGGCTGTAAATACGAGGACACGTAAAGCGTAGCTTAGGTTAGCTGTGTTAGCGCTGTGCTTTGTAGTCGTGTTCCTAGCTCACAGTACACCTTCACTGTCTGGCTTACTTTGATTTATTATGATTATAGTATAAGATAGCATGTAGTATTTGTGTATTGTGCTGAAGTTATAGTCAGCCATTGTAAGCTTATACAGGTTTTGTCAAATTCAGCGAATATCTGTCTGCTAGCTGCCCGTTCGGTGACGGGCTCTACATTGGCTTCCCCCCCAGCCCCACCCCCACCCCAAGGAGCACAGTCGAAAGGGCGAGCATATAATAATAGCATGAAATTATTCAACTTTAGTATTTTGTTTTCATTGTATGTTGATCTCTAGTGTATGATGTCTATTGAATTATGCACTCACCCTGTTGGAAGTGGAACCACGTTTGGAACAGGTACCCAGTGCGCGCCGCACGATTGTCATTGTGCACGGGGATTTCATAACAATGCGCAACTGAGCATATTTGAGCTGCGAACAGAGTGGCTAGAAGTCACTCGCACAAAGCGCGCATAAATATTTTTTCATGTTCACACACCAACATTTTTTGTCGCATTTGCGAGTGAAATCTCGAAAATATGGGTAAATAGAAGGTACTTGCAGTACCTCCAAATACCCATAGGGGTGCTATAACCCCGTTTGAGAATCTCTTGTTAGTGAGTCCATGGCAGCCAATGTAAATGTACTTCTCTGTCCCCAGGCAGCAGTGATGCTGAGCGTGGACTCTCAGGCTCCCAGGAGAAGCTTCTGTCTGAGGGGCATGGCGTGGTGGGAGACTCCCCGCGCGACTCTGGCTGCTATGAGAGCAATGAGAATCTGGAGAACGGTAATGAAAGCTTAGCCCAAACCTAGCGTTAGCCCGGTCCCATCAGGTTTCCTGGGATTAGCCTAGCCTAGCCTAGCCTGGCCTAGCCTAGCGTAGCGCTATAGTGACTTCAAATCCACCTTTTCCTCTCCGGGCTTTCACCTGCTCCACCTCTTGCCATGCTTCAGCATCCTTAACACCCCCACCCATCCCGCCTTTTTCTGGACGCATGTCCACCAATCAAAAAACACCCCTTCCTGTCTGCCAGGTCTACATAGCCCCACCCCCTTCACCGACCACTCAGCGTTTTTGTTGAGCTTTCTTGCTGCTAATGATACTCTTCATCACCACAGACTCTCAATGCTTTTCTGTCCTTTTTTTTCATTTCCACCTCTCCACCACTTCCTCTGCTCAACCCGTAGGCGTTCAGCAGTGCCCAACTCCAGCCGTGGGAGGCCTCGGCCCCAAACCTCTATGCTTAGTCTGCCCCACAACACTGGGACCCCACGTACAGAGGGGACCTTCCCCCCATGCACAGAGCTGTTCTGGTCAGAACAAGCTCACTGACCAATCACAGACTCAGACTTCCAGGTCCTCCAGAGGGATACGAGGAGGACTTTGATGCCGTGATAGAGTTTTTCTGTTAGCCAGTGTTTTGGGGCGCAATTAATGATGAACATTTGCTTTGTTGCCATGGCTCACCGAGGTGCATAGCCAATAAGCTTGCTGTAGTCGAGTGACAGATTCAAGCTGCCATTGCACTCATTTTGTCTCTACACTATTTTACATTGCTTGTGTTTTACCTTTGTAGTGGCCATGTTGCACAAATAATCATATGTGCCTGCAAAAATTGTGGATGCAAATCTTTTTTAATTGACGTGTGCAGATTGTAAGACAAGCAGACCATATCTTCTTTGATTATGGAAGGTCTTTTTTGTGAGATGTTTTTAATTATTTTTTTTAGAGCATTCAGACAAAAAAAAAAGTGAAAGGCTGCGCTTTCTTTCACCCAATTTCTTTCTTTCTTGCTCATTAATAGCTCCATAACTCATAATTCATTGCTATGTCATATCTTTACTGCTTTTTCTATCCATTTGGTTACGGAGTGTAACTTTGCGCCCATTTATTTGTGTATGTGTGTCTAACAGTTCAAACAGTAAAATGTGCAATCTGCCAGATTAGAGATTTAAATTGTGGAATAAAAACCACTTCTATGACAGAAGCATTCCAGTCCTGCTTGCTTGATTTCATGTCTCTTTTCTTGTTGTCTTGTTTTTTCCTTACCATCGCACTAAACACCACTTGCTAGCCGCAAAACATTCAATATTCTGCCTTTTCTTGAATAGTCAGGGCTCTACAGCAACATACATTATAGGTTGGATGATTTACTTGTATTATGTCACGCTTGCTATAGTAAACAATGCTATAGAGCACATGGTAATTAATGGGGCAATGTATGCCTATTTGAGAGATTATGCATATAAACGTGTATTTTCTACTGTAGAGCCCTGAATGCACTCATTGTAATCTTTGCGTCTAAATACTTAGTTGAAAATGTAATATCTTCATGACCATTAGTAGTAGTTTGTTTACGTATTTATCATTTCCATTTGATTATACTGTCTATAACATATTGGCAACCATTAGTCATAAGTGATGTATTCAAACACTAAACACTAACTGGTCAGTAAGTGTTTATCAAATACAAAATGGATATGCATAACCACATAAATATGCCAATATTTAAATTCACTCTGACAAGGTAGGCAAACATTTAGACAAGTAAAGCATTACATACAAAAAATAACTGCTTATGCACATTTAGCGGGATTTTGAGGTCCTGTGTCAAAACATTCATATTTCAATATCAAGTGTTGATGACAAAGTATGGCATTCATGTAAATGAACTGTGAGAATGTTTGAGCTTTCTTTATTCAATCTAAAACCGGAATACTGATTAGACGAAAAGATGATAAATGCAGTTAACTAAATACTAAACTGCTACAATCCTTCAAACTAAACAACATAATCTAGGATTCAAAAAGCTTTACAAGTGAAGATAATTTCTAACATGGCCATCTATCAGGCTTGTTTATCATTACACGCAATTCAAACGTTTTGGCTTGCCATAATATGTGGCGCATCATCCTTTCCATCCATCCATTTTGCTCTGGAGATACATGGTAAGTTTTGTTTCCAAACAGCCTGTACTGTATATTTGGTTAAGATCCCTGGCTATAACAAATAACTCAAAGAGCTAGTACCCCTCGCATGCCTCTTCCCCTACAGCTGCACACACTTAATTCAGAAATTCTGTTTGAACATAATTATGATTACGGAGGCTATTATACAATCAAGAATTCACCATTCATTATTCTATGTAGTGCAAGACCCATCAGATTCATTGATGCTTCAGTGGTCAAGTCTCTCCTGAGGTTAAGTGAGGGTAAATATTTCTTCTTTTTCAGGAAAGAGCAGGAAAGCTTCCCGGTCCAATCGTTCTTCAGCGGGCCAGTCGCCAGACTACCCCACCCTGCCCATGACTGTGTCTACAGAGGCCCTGCAGCAAGGCAGCAAGAACCACCGCACGAAGAAGAGCTTCTTCCTCAAGCCCACCCTGAAGGGCTTCAGCCTTCTGGGGCTGCGGAAGGCTCAGCGTCGCTCCCCCATCCACAGCAGCCGCAGCTGTGAGGATCTGGATGGGCCATCGCAGCCCGCCGGACCCTGGAAACGCTCTCATTCGCTGGGAGACCTGCACTGGGACCAGAGCCGCGAGCACAAGAATGACCAGAGCCTGCAGCGGAAGCCGTCCAACAGGGGGCTGAAATGGGTCAGCCACGCCAGGCCTCTCGTCGGGGACCGAGGCTCTCCGACTGGGACCAGGCCACCGGCGGTGAGCCCCAAGGGGATCACCGGCCGCCCCCCTGTGCCCTCCCAGCTCCCGCTCTGGCCCCCGTGCCCCCCTAACACGTCCCCGGGCCCTTCAGAGCCCCCGTCCAGTCCCGCTCCGAGCCCCGGAGTTAGTGCGGACAGGATCGTCCGGACGCACTCCAAAAAACCCCCGGTCCCCCCGCCAGTGCCCGCCAAGAAGTCCAGGGAGAGGCTGGCCAACGGGCTACGTCACCCGCCCACCTCCCTCCCCTCTAGCCCCTCCCCCACGGCCTCTCCCACCCACTCGCTCACCCGCTCACGGCCAGCCAGCCCCGTGATACGCAGCAGCCCCAGGGCCCCAGCTCTGCCTGCCAAGGCCCCTAGTACCCCCACCAGCCCCTGTGCCACACCGTCACCCACCTCCTCGGGGGGCACCCCGCCCCCACCATGGCTGTCGGACCGGGGGGTCAAGGTGGCCGTCACTAGGAAGTCGTCCCATTCCAAGATGAGCCCTGATCTACTCACCCTTCTGGAACAGAGGCTGGAGGCAGAGGACATCGACCTCACCGAGGAGCCCTATTCTGATAAGGTTGGTCAGTGCTCTGGCAAGCTAGACGCGCTATTGCTACTACAGTAAGTGCATAAATGCGCTGCGGTAAATGTTCCCTTTTTTTTCAACCGTAGCATCCACAAAAATGAACAGAACCTAAGATCCAGGTTAAAAGTGAAATATACGGAAACTATTGAGTCACTATTGAGTCACTAACTATGAGGGTTCGATGTTTGACCACAGTTGCTTAACTGTCCTGCATCTGACAACAGAAGCTCTTGATGATACAAGGAGAGGGCTGACCTCATAAACAACTGAATAAGACCACATCCTAGCCGACTCACAACAAATCACAGCCACTGGTCCGTTTTCCATAGTAGAAGCCACACTGATGCTCCAAAGATACTTCAGAAACCCCCAACGGTTTAATTTGTCTGGCGTCTGTTCTTTTGGTTGTGCATCATGCCATGCCTAACTGGACACTACTGTAACTTTGGGGGGGAAAAGTATTTAGTTCCATAATCGTCAGTGGCTTGTTTTTGGAAAGCTATTTGGCTCTGGAGTAGAGTGAAAGTGTGTGGGTTTGTCCATGTACGTGCCTGTTGCTCATATCATCGGTGTTTGTTTTGGATAATTAACAAAAGTGCCTTTAAAGAGTCGATCTTGTGGCTTTAAGCACTGCTGTGAAGCGGTTAAAGATTTTATGGTCTGGATCTCTGAGGGCAGACAGGGTTGTAAAGCACTCCTGGCCAGAGCCCCCAGACTAGACCCCTTTATAGTGGTGGAGCCCCCCCAAACCCCCCCCCCCGGGCCCCTGTGAGAATAACCGCACATAACATACTAACGTGTTTAAAGGGACGAGGTGAGAAGCCGTTCACGGCCCACCTTTTGGATTGCTGCTAGGCAACAGTAGCATAGCAGCTATTTCCAGTTGCAAAACTAATAAACAAGAAGTGCGATTGTTGGAAAGCGATTAACCCTTGACTCGCAGCATGCGGCGCACGAGTGAGATCTAACAGCCACAATTACTGTTGTCTGGAGTGAAGGCTGTCAGGGCAAGGGCCCCTGTTCTCCCAGTGAGGCCCACTGTACTTTAGGTCAGACAGGACATTTGGCTGCATGAGCAGTGCAGCCCTCCACCCTCCAGACCTCCGGTCCTGTTTGGCCGGTGCAGCCAGACTCCATTGGAAGCCGGCCAGGGCCCCAGGTGTCTCCAGGCGAGCAGAAGAAGAAAGTTAGGGGTGGGTGGGTGGCTGAGGGGGGTGGGGCAGAGCTCGGAAGGAAGGGCAGACTAGTGTGGAGGGTTGAGAAACCCAAATTGTTGTTACTCCTGTCAGCCACTTCCTCACAAAGGTTTTCTCTGTACATTTCCTCTTAAACCAGTGGTTCATTGCACTGACATGGCAACATAGAAATAGCACACTAGAAACAATAAAGGCCAGTTAAAAAATAAAATTGCATTCACATTTTATATTCGATCTTTTTTTTTTTTTGAGAGAGAATGAATAATACATATTTACCATGAGAAATGCTGAGAGTATTACTTTAATAATAACAATTCCAAGAACGGGGTGGTATGTTTGAGGTCCGCTACTCTGTACCCTTGCATTTCCAAACCAGACGCTTTAGACACAGCTCCTGTATCCCAATCATCTATCTCGCCTTTGGGACATATTACCCTGCCTATAGCCCATCTGAACATTATTAGTCTGCTTCATTCACCCATAAACATCCAGATTTGAACATCTCGAGCCTCACAATGTCCAGAAATTATCTCATAAAGTCAAAGCTAACGTTACGTAGTACGGCTCATTTCATGTTCTCTCAGCCGTTTAACAACAACCAGTTCTCGTGTAACCTCCATCTAACAACCTCACAAAGCGCCTCCATTTTTCCATTTGGGTGCTGACGTTTAGAGTTTTCACGCCCTGTTCTGTTTCCAACCCTCTAGCATGGGCGCTATGGTGTCCCCCAGTCTCTGGTCCAGCGATACTCTGAAGACCTGGAGCAGCCTGTAAAAGAGGTGGCATCCAACCTGGACCAGCTGCGTGTCAAAGAGCTCCGCAAACAACATCGCATGGCCGTAAGTGTAAACCCCATCACCTGAAGGGGACGCTCTTCTGAACGTTAAAAACCTCGTTTAGGTTTGAAACTCCCGGAGTGCATGTCCCTCCCACACAGGCGTAGAGATGCACTCCTCTCTATGCCTCCACCCTAGAGCCACAAGCATAGTTGTTTCTTAAGTTAAGTTATTTTACGTTAATAGTGAAGTGCAGCAATACCATACCAATGAAACTAAATCAATGAATGTACATTGAACAAGGCTAAGAAGACTGCATTTAAAAACATTTAATGAGTAAATGTTTGTTTACCTCTCGTTCCCCAGATTCCCTCCGGAGGTTTAACAGAAATGTGCAGGAAGTCTTTGTCCACGGGTAATGTCAACACTGTCTCTGATTGGCTCGTCTCAATCGGCCTGCCCATGTACTCTGCATCACTGGCAGCTGCGGGATATGACACTCTCAGCCGCGTGACTTCGCTGACGGAGAGTAACGTTTGGGAGGCGGGGGTCAGGGACGACAGGCACGCCCGGCGACTGGTGAACGAAGCGCGATTGGTCGCAGCACAGAGTGACATAACGTCATAATCCTAGGTGGCCGAATCGGATTGGTGGATTGACGCACAGGCCGTATCTGATTGGTCAGTAAATTCTCGTAAGTAGCCTAGGACTGAATGACCAGGCAAGCAGCCGCTGCACAACGTCCTGTCTTGCACTTGTTGAAGCTTGGGATGCGGACAGCAGATGAACGGAGTTTACACTTTAAAAAACGATATTCAACTTCTCTTTCTGTCTTGTCGTGACACATTCTTCCTTTTTTCAAATGTTTACCGTGTTGAAGAGACCCAGATATAAGATGCCGTCTCGACTCACCCTTCGGGATGGCTTCCAGTCATATAACATTCCCTAAGGTCTTAAAAGCTGAGACTTGGAACTGCCTTTACAGGAAGATAGCACACTCTTTTATAGGTTGGACATTTTTTCTAAAGAAAGACTGTCAAAGGCTGTCAATTTATTTTCTGTTTTATAAGTACTTCAAGTTCATTGAAAGAGAAGGATCTCTTAAATAAATCCTGGCCAAAGCTAATTTTTTATTTGTATTAGAAATTACATTTTTTTTATCATTCCCAGATTTTATTGCCATCATTCATTCACAGTAAAAATTCAGTAATCGGTTGGACTTTTATCAACTAAATGCATTAGGCAAACAAAATATATGAATATATAACTGGTTATTCAATGATTTAAATATCTTATTTTATATCATGTTAATATACAAAATCACATACTCTTACTTTCTGTGACTTTATTTGTAAAATGTCTTTTGCTTTTGATTGTTCCAGTGTTGTTTTCAAGCATATTTCTCACTCACTTCTAAGTAGGAACAGCTTTATATTAGACTATGTTGAGTTTCACAGCAGGTCTTGCATGTCCGTCTCCATTTTGTTTTCAAATCAAATGCTCTATTTTAATGTAGTATTGGATGGGAGAACATCTCTTATCTGTATTAAAGCATGGATGTCTTATCATTTTGAATGAAAAGCTTAAAGAACATCTAGTTTAATGTATCCAGACCCTTGTGACTGATGCTTGTTTGGCGAAGGTGTAACAAGTCTTTCATTTTCTAAACGTGACCACATCTTAGAGATTGGTGTAATAAATGACTAAAGCAATGGAGAACACCCTCGTAACATGAACACCCATGTGAGTGTGTGTAATAAATATTTAACTCAGAATTAGATTTCCCTACATTTGAAGTTAAGATATGAAACCACAGGCACCCAGAAAGCTGATCTCTCGTGCTCTGCAAGCGAAATTCTCCTCCACACACATATTGAACATGATCTGTAGAGAAGAAAATAAAGAACCCAGATGTTCTGAAGACACTTGTTTTATGGTGTGCATTTTATCTTAATTAGTTTGATTTGTAGGTTTAAACTATATAAAACGTTTTATTTTATTTTAAGTAAAGGTAGTCCACACCTATTTAAGTAAAATGGATTAAAGGAACACTCCGGCAATTTGTCCCGCTATGTGAATATACAGTAGCACCCCCCAACACATGAAAGGGTTGGGTGCATCCTCATTTCAAACAATTCTGTTTTGCAGCCAAATCAGCATTGGTTCTATTAATGTCTGCAAAATATCTGCTGCTGTATTTCCCCATTACATATTAAGATGCATTGAATCTATCTTAAACAATAATTGTCTTTTAAAATTAACATTAAATTTGTATCTTATTCACTTAATTTATATTCATCAAACCACAAATTAGCCAGAGCAGTTTTATTTCCCTCTGTTTATGCACTTTTTTAATGTACCTTTACACAGTTTGTTATTGGTGTGTATTTTATTTTAAAGGTAAAGGACTATTGAAGTATTACTGCCTGGATTTGGAGTTTTAAAGTTAGAAATATCAACAAGTGTTGGATTTAGCGGGTGTTTTCTTTTGTGGAGATGCCTTTTTTCTCTTCAATCAAAGTGGTGCTCTGGGTTAGCTAGAATGGGGTTAGTTTGAAATAAAGACCCCACCTTGAACATGTTTTTGTAAAGAATGAAACAAACTGACACTGTAAATGCACTTTAGAAGGTAAATCTAGCTGTTTTATAGGCAGAATTGGATACATTTGATTCAGAAGTCTTAAGAGGACATTTTTGTCAGGTATTGTAAAGGATTTGAGGTTATGCTGGTATTCTACTTTACCGTAGTATTAAGTTCCCAATGCCAAGTTTATGTACAAATGTTAATAATTCTCTGCAAATTAACATGTTCCACATATTCACTTCCAATTAGATTTTGCAGTTTAAAAAAAAGTAAATGTTTAATTACATATATGAAATGGTTGGACATTCTGTATATGTAATTGATACTTATAACTTATTTAGTGCTCACCCCCCCCCCCCAAAGTTAACTGTAATTAGCTGTACTATATCAATAGCAATATCTTCCTGCATAATGCATATTGCTTTAGCCCTCAAGAAGCTACAGTATGTATTGTAAAATTTACGTGTACAAATTATTTTATTTGTTTCATCTAGCTATCGATTGTCCAGACAAATTGCTTGTGTATTGAAACTGAAACAGAAAAGTAATGTCCGTAACTATTTGTCATTCTGAAATATAATAAAAGCTCTTTTCTTGCTGTATCCCGACCCTAAATCATCACTATATGCGCGCGCGTGCACACACAGAATCATGACCGTCCCTGCTGTAACGCATGGTTACAACTTGATATGCAATAAATACATTTCAATTAAAACGTTTTGATATTCAGTAAAACATATAGCTTTTAGTCATAAAGGCCGCATAAATAATTTAACTGAACATGTATTAAAACAAATCTTTGAGTTTGAGCTGAAAATGCTTTGACCTTGCTGACATCTCTGAACTATGAAATCCTATTACTGGTGGAAAGCTGAGACCCAGACTTCTTTAAATGCAATATGTCTCCTTGTTTCTGGCTTGGAGTGTAATTAAAAAATTATACACATGGGCCAAGGCCCATGCCAAACATTTCTACAACTCCTTCAATCTCTGTAGTTTCATTGCTGTCCTGGTTTAGATTGCAGTACAGCTGTTGTCAATGAACGTGTGGGCGAGAGCATGTTTGTGTTTTCTATAGCTTTGCAGTGTCTCAACATAACCTACCCAATTCCCTGTTTATCCTTCCACTCTCCCCCAACTATAGATGTACAGTATTAAAAAGAACTGAACATTTTCTTCTGGTTTGTAATGTGATTTAGTTACTGTAACTACTGTACATCCTACAACAGGGTCAAACCCGCTATGGGTCATTCAGTCCCCTCAGTGTTGTGTGTGTGTGTGTTAATATGTCGAGTCATATTTCTAAAGTTCTGCCTCATAATGACGAGGCTTCAAAGCCACAACATAAATCAATGACCAAAATGTTCACAGCCCCAATTGGCAGTATGTTGTGCTGACTCAGCAGTCATCCTTATGATTTATTTTAATTTGTAACCAAAAATCAGGCAATCCTTTAGGCACAAGCCAAGATTGTTCAGTGGTGTGTGTGTGTGTGTGTGTGTGTGCATGATGTAAAGGCTTGTTGACTTATCCAAAGTCATAAAGGCTCACACCTTTGCTGCTTATCCAAAACTCTGATGCATTTGCAAAAGGCTGTACCATAATTTCATCATTCTAATATATTTTAATAAGTTTTGTTCTGGTGTGTGCGCCACAAAAATGCAATGAGATATACTTTGACAATTCAAACACCCCTCCTATCGACCTGCGTTCTAGCAGGGAGCCAGGCATTTATGTAGAATGTTCTGGATCCTAGTGGGGGTTAAAGCGAGTCGGAGATACTGCTGCTGTTGGACGGACGCTTACCTCACACTGGACATAAGAGCTGGACTCTAGTCTTGAATTCAAACTCTAGGGGGCGGTTTCACAGACATGGATTAAGCCTAGTCCTTAGCTTGTATGTGAAACTGGCCCTTTGTGTAGCATATTGTTTTCGTGACATATTTTTTATTTCCATTATCAGATTTACTACTAAATTAGCCTACTAAAACCTGCCTACTAAAACTGTTGCAGATTTAGTAGGCAATGAGTTCAAAGAACAGCATTAATACTCAACTTAATTAAAACTCATTAATATACCATTTAGCTGGGATAAGACCAATAGATGTATAGACAATTTTCTTGCAGTAAATAATGTATTTGCAACTGGGATTTAGCAGAAAGAAACTGTCAATGGATGAACTAGTTACAAAAGAACGGACACTTGCCATCGTCTTCGTTTTATTATACATAAGATAGTGAGTGACATAGGTCCAGTTGTACTTCCATGGAAGGGTCTGGTAGGTTGCACAACAGCACTCAGAGGTAACTGATTTCCCTTAAAATGGTCTGAGGAAGTTAAAAGCAGGCCTATACTCATAAGCATATGGTATACTGGCAGAAAATGTTAAGCCAGTAGGTTGACTGCAATCACATTCCTATGTGTGTATTTGCAATCCTTTTAAATACAATATAATCTAATGTTTAACTCATTGTTTAAAGCTAGTCAGTTTGGCTTACTTCCAACAAAATGCGATTGTTCACTTTGTGAACACAAGTCAGAAACTTTTTCTCTCCTTCTCTCCCAAACCACAAGATGGCGCTGTTTTACATAACAGACATAAAGCTAAATATTGGTGTAAGTCTTTCTTCAACGTTCAGTAACCTGACACCACAGCCGACCAAAAAAAATCCCAACAGAAGGATGGACCCTTTAGTTCATTGGCAGGAATAGTCCAACGAGCACAGACGATCGAGACCGAGGCGAAGCGAAACGGTGTGTGTGAAAATAACTCGTGGCGGCGGACTGTGCCTGCGTTTCCGAATAGGTGTCTCTCTTTCAAAAGAAAGAAGTTTCACTTTGCACAGACGGATGGGTGACTACCGCGTCCAGCGGCGGCGATTTGTGAGGAGGAGATGATGAAGAATTTCAACTGCAGTCCCCTTCACAACAGCCATACTCCAAACCACATAAGAGAGCGGAACAACAAAAAGTACAGCTTTCTCTCTGCGATCCCGTTGCACTTTTCCCTGAGAGGTTATGGTTTTTGTATGGCTACGCTGTTCCTCTTCTGTTTCTGCTCCCTGTTTTACCAGCTGAACGGAGGACCCCCTAAAATACTGCAGGACATCAGGCAATATCTCGGTAAGAAACATTCCCACCATTGCTAGTAAAGCTGGTCTCGCAGGAGCGGGTAAACAGTTGCCTATCATTGACGACATGCGTAGTTGGTAGTGCAATGACAAGTTTATTTAACAGACGGGTAAGGCTGCTCAACTTTGTGTCATGTCTTCAAATGTCCACCCGCCAACGCGTCATCTCGATTCTGCTCACTGAGTTTTTCGCGAAGTTGCCTATCCGTGATCATGCTGTGTTTAACACCACCTGGGTAGCTCATTTTGCCAGATGCGTTCACAGATGTGTTCAGTAGTCTTATGGATGAGGATAACTGTCACTACTTATTGGCTACACGTCACGGCGACACAAGGAGTCAATTTAGTTAGAATCGTCCTATTAATCTAATAAAGGAAAACATGCGATGATGTTTACTTTAGTATAATTTAAATATGAGCTTTGTCCTATCGGAGTGTAGTGTTGCTGTAACACAGCTACGTAGCATCTGGATGCTGATGAACGGTGCGCTTCAGACGATGGCTCAGTGGGCATTACGCACGGGTATGGCACAAGGGCGCAGTACTGTCAGCTTAGGTGTCTTGACTAGCGTGGCTAGCGTTTATTCATGACTGTAGCTCACATCAAAGCTCTCAGCTCTCATGACATGTCTTCTATATGGATAGACTAATTGGTGTGTGTGCTTGTACTGTGTGTTGAATGGAGGATGTGTTTAGGGAGGGGGGGGGGGGGTATGACTTTACACATATCTGGGGAACAGAATAAGTCAATCAGCAAATCATCCACTAATCCCCTGGGCTGGATTGGATTCCTGAAAAAGCATACACACACACACACACACACACAAATATTATAGCCTACATCAGGGCTATTCAATTCCAGTCCTGGAGGGCCGCTGTGCTGCATGTTTTAGTAGTCTCCCTGCTCCAACACACCTGATTCTAATGACTGGGTTGTTATCAGGCTTCAAAATACCAATTCATTAGAATCAG
>JAODUH010011655.1:0-28991 GCA_027564835.1 Typhlichthys subterraneus | reverse complement strand
GTTTGGGGTCCCCTGCTGGAGCTGCTGCCCCCATGACCCGACTCTGGATAAGCGGATGAAGATGGATGGATGGATGGATGAAAAAGTAGAATTCCAGTTGTTTATATTTGACTGTTGTCAATCCTGAACTATACCAAAAAATTGTGTGAGTCACAGGTATTTCTCTCATAGTTGGCATGTTCTGAGATAGTTTTTGGATGGGAAGGCCAATAAATCCTAACTCAAATCACATAGTGTACTTTCTTTTTTTATCATACGTGATTTTATTATCACTCACCTCCCCAGGAATACGCCCCCAAAGCCTGGACTCAGATGTGTTAAACCCACGTTACTGACGCCGTGCTGGCCGCATAATCACCACCTTCCTGGAAGTCAACCGCAGTGGCAGCTACTGTGGGTTACCGGCTCCTTTTAGTTATCTGTAATGGGTCTGTTTTCTGGGAGGAAAACAATGTATTTCTCGTCATTTACCATTTGAAATACAGGGCATTTTTAGAAGTTTACTCATGCCCATGATTTCGAAATGTCAAACATTTAAATTAGATACTTTACAGATTTGCTACGGCATCGAAGGCTGAACATAAACGCGGCGAGAAAAATGCCATGATGACACTGAAATAAACTAAAGGTTTGATGTGGTACTGATGTACTGTGTGTTCCGTCCACATTAAATGGGTAAATTAATGCCTATTAAGATTATCATACCTGAGACAAAGCGAAAAAAACATCTCCAGCTAAATAAATAGTGGAATAGGCGTTTCCTGTTGTTTGCCGCCTTTGTTCCAAGCCGGAGGAAAACAACATTCAGTTTCAACAGTTCCGCTTGAGAGAAGTTTCTTAATGTACATTCAAAGACATATTTAATCAGACCCACCCAAACATGTTTAATATTTAAACAGATACTATGGCAATATACCCCACAACATCAAGTTATACTTACAACTAATGATATTTAAATTACATTTCCCCAATAACATACATAAACGCTTCATAAAAACATGCCGTATGCTATTTTATTTGGACAAGAAACATTTTTACAAAATAGATGACACTGAAAGATAATGATGGCAGTATGACCGGGTGTATGACAGTATGACCGAAGCCAGTACTGTAGTACCAGGTAAAACAGGGATTATATAGCCTAGCAATCTCTAACCAATAACACATAATCAACTTTCTTATTGAGTCATTCATGTTTTGTTTATTGAATAATTATAACAAATCCTGGCACACTTTCCACAGTCACTAAATGTAACAATCACGTGGTCGATGTAGTCGTCAAGGAGAAATTATTGTGTTTTCTTCCGGGTTTTCACAAAAGAAAACAGGACGGCACACGCCCACGGCGACAGCAGTACCGTAGTGAAGGAAAGCCGATTATACACGGAGAGATGGCAGACGAGGCTGATGACGAGATACCTGGTAATACAACTAATCGCATAAATTCGTTTTTCCAAACTAGTTTATGCTATAGTATTGTACGAAACAAATGTTTTGCAAAAAGCAATTACGGTTTACGGTGGTGGTGGTGGTATACGTTAGCTGCACGTATAGCCTGTCAGCTACAGCAGCAGTTTACTTTAGGGAAAGACGGCTGCTGATTATTTGCTCAAAGCATTTATTACGTTATTAATGCACTTAATATAAAAAGTATTTCACTGTTTTAATCCTTTGGTTAGCCAACTCTGGCTAACTTACTTGTACATTTTCATAGAGCCTTTATGTGTAATAAGGTTATATTTTAATTCCTTATGATAGTATTCACTATACAATCTGATATTGACTAAACATTTTAATGTATTGAATTTCTTACCAATAGAATCGGGCGCAGTCTTCACATTTGGAAAGAGCAAATTTGCTGACAATAGTCCTGGTAAATTCTGGCTTAAAAAAGATGTCCCCCTTGCAATTGCATGTGGAGATGAGCATACGGCACTAATATCAGGTAAGAAGCTGACATATGCTCTGTTCTGTAAACTAAAATCATTTCCCGTTTTTTCTCTGTACTGAAACAGTACTATTCATTAAAACTTTGCTTCAAAGCAACATTTCATTTAATTACTTAATTTTCTTTAAATTGCTGTTGCACATGTTTATCTCAGCTGTTACAGTGTTGGGCAAGTTACTTAGGAAGAGTACTTACTAAGTAACTATTTACTTATTACTCCTTCAAAAAGCAATAATGTTACTTTACTTATTAATGAGTATTAAAAGTAATTAGTTACTAGTAGTTTCTGGAAAAGTAAGTTTGTGCAAAAAAACTAATTATTGAATTTTAAGTGCTAAAATAATGAAATATTGGCCTATCGGAGCAGTTTAAAATGCCTTCTTATTCACAGGAAATGGAAAGCTTTTCATGTTTGGCAGTAACAACTGGGGTCAGCTGGGTCTAGGATCCAAAATAAGTGTGAACAAGCCAACTTGTGTGAAAGGTGGGTCTTCAAATGGCACCCTTAACTCTATTTAGAACGAGAAACAGGTCTCTCTTGAGCTGCCACTGCAAGCTGTCTTCTGTCTCTTGATAGGCATAGCCAAGAGGGAATCCCTTTTAAGATGGCATGTAAACTACTTTACCCACGATTGATTAAATGTTCAAGTTAAATGTCTACAAACGTACATTACCAGTGAAAGCAAGGCTTTAACTAAAGTTAACATATTTTTCCGTTGATTTGTGTAAAATCTGACCTTAATAGTCAATTTAAGTACAGTAGCTGGTTTCAGTCATTTGCTGGTTTAATTGGTCTGACACTGGACTATTTTGGAATAACATTTGTGTTTCTTCGCATTCATGGAGAAAACCAATAGACCCCCCCCCCCCTCCCTCCTACAGAGGAAAGCTCCAGTTTTTTCCTCCTACTCCTATCCCTATCTGGTCCATCATTGTTCTTTATCCAGTTATGCTTCCCTTGTGTTTTCATCATAAAGTGCACTACCCCATTCTCGTACACTGTAGAGTAGTTAGCTGTAGGTTTGGGTTTCACTTCAACATTACATGTACATCTTTAACTCAATTTATCATAGATTTACTGTTGATTAACTGTATTCACTTTATTCACAATTGACAAGTGTTATTTTGGCCTGTGTAGTTTTCTATTTAAAATGAAGAACGGCTCAATTCAAACAAAGTGAACTAGTAATACATATTGATGTATTTGTATTTCAAAATCCACTTTGTATATTTTCAGCTCTAAAGGCTGAGAAAGTGCAACTTGTGGCCTGTGGAAGAAATCACACACTTATTTATACAGGTATCTTAATTTTATTTGACCAGTAACATAATACAAATGAAGAAATGCGTTATTAGGTGATAGCTGTGTTTTCAATATGTTTGTGTGTGTGTGTGTGTGTGTGTGTGTGCGCGTGTGCGTGCGTGAGCACAGCTCAGGGTAAAGTGTATTCTGCAGGTGGAAACAATGAGGGTCAATTAGGCCTCGGTGACTGCGAGGAGAGGACGGCCTTTCATTGGATCAAAGCCTTCAGCTCTCATGGACCAATCAAAATGCTTGCTACTGGCTCCAATACCTCTGCTGCCCTCACCGGTGAGATATATCAAATAATTTCCCGGAGTAACCGCACATTGTTTGCAGTGTAGTTTACTGGCTGGTTGTTGCTCCTTCTTTAGAGAGTGGGAAGCTGTTTGTGTGGGGGGACAACACAGAGGGACAGATCGGCCTGGGTAAAGAGGGAAATACAACCACCCCCCAGGAGGTCAGTGTGGAAAAACCCATTGCCTCTGTCTCCTGTGGGTACTACCATTCTGCTTTTGTTACGGGTGAGTATGGAATTAGCGCATCCAAACGGAATTTTAACTAACTATACATTTCCATTCCTAAAAGAAAATGGTATAGATGAGTCAATAGACCATAGGGGTATGGATAATGCTAGTTTAATGAGATTATATAGGATAAAATGTATGTTCCTATAGGCCTACTTATCCTACCCATTCCCACACTGCAAAACAATTCTTAAATTAAATAAATACACTTACATTAAATTAATCTGGCTGCCAACAGAGTAGCTGTAGTATGTCATGGTCTTGTTTTAAGGACAGTTTAAAGTCAGCATTTGGAAGATAATACACTTTTTGTCAAATTCAGCGAATATCTAATCCGCTAGCCGTCCGTTCTATGTGCATGCTGAAAATAATAACTCCATGCGTGTCTAATGTGGAGGACGGAGCTTCTGAGGGAGCACCCTATGGCATTGAAGGGGGCGGAGCTTCTGAGGGAGCACCCTATAGCATTGAAGGGGGCGGAGCTTCTGAGGGAGCACCCTATGGCATTTAAGGGGGTGGAGCTTCTGAGGGAGCACCCTATGGTATTGAAGGGGGCAGGGCTTCTGAGGGAGCACCCTATGGCATTGAAGGGGGCGGAGCTTCTGAGGGAGCACCCTATGACATTGAAGGGAGAGGTGTTTCATTGAAATATCACAACAGTCTCTCTCTAGGATAGCTGATACCTTTAACACATAACTACACCTGCCAAGAGTCTATAGCATGTTTGCTATAATTGTGCTAAACCTTCTCGCTCTACCTTTATGTGTTGGCAGTTGATGGGGGTTTGTACACGTTCGGGGAGTGTGACAGTGGTAAACTGGGGCTGGCACCGGACCAGTTGGCCGGGCACCGCATGCCTCAGCGGGTGAAGACTCTCACGGGGGCGGTGGCACAGGTGGCGTGTGGTGGCGGGCACACCGTGGCTCTCACAGGTACAGTGTGCTGGCGAAGGTGGTCACAGTTCTTCACCTGTGCATGTAACATGCACCAGTTGTGCTTCTCTATTTGTTTAAGCACATATGTCATTGAGTATTTAATGTTGCATGTATTACTGTATGTAACGGTCATATTTATAACCAGGGTTGGGTATGTTTCATTTTAAATATAGTCTGTTACAGTTACTAGTTACCAATTATAATCAGTAATGTAATTTTTGGATTTCCTACATTTAGTTACATTATATGATTGCTTTACATTACTTTTAGATTGCTTCACCCCTAAAACATGTTCTTTGAAATGCCATCCAAAGCAATTTACTGCGTTGGCACGCTAACTCTTTGTATTTTTGTGACCGTTTATGACAAGAAAAAATCTGTAATCTGATTATACTATTTTAGCTGGTTATGTAATGTATTACAGTTACTGCTTTTTCTGTAAATTCCCAACCCTGTTAATAACTTTGTCAGTACATGACATGACCCCATATGTTAATTAGCACATTATATATTTTTGCCACTCAGCAGTGTAGAAAACTATACTGTAAATATACAGATGGGTAGATTTTGCCACAGAGACCTCTGTCTCTGTGTAATAAATCCAGTATGACTTTTCCAGAGGCGGGCATTTACACATTTGGGCTCGGCCAGTTTGGCCAGCTGGGCCACGGGACGTTCACCTTCGAGGCCCGGGAACCCCGTTCTGTGGAGCACTTCAGGAAGGGACGAGTGTGTCACGTAGCCTGTGGCGAGAACCACACGGCCGTCATCACAGGTGCACAAATACAAACACGTCGCACTGGAAATCACTGTAGAACTTAGTAGTCTTTTAATGATATGTTTTTGATTTAAGAAAAAGTTTTTGACTGCATTTTTGTCACGGGGGTTTCAGATAGTGGCCTCCTCTACACGTTTGGTGACGGGAGGCATGGAAAGCTGGCTGTGGGAGAGGAGAACTTCACCAACCAGTTTAAGCCCACCTTATGTCCGCGCTTTCTTAAATATCACGTTCAAGAGGTAGGCATGGCTCACTGAATCGCTTTGATGTTGTTGGTTTGTTACGGCTCTTAAATTGTCTTAGTAAGAGACTCTTTGGATCTATAGCTAGAACTGCAGTTGTGTGTGTGTGTGTGGTTTATTGGTGCTAACTTTACAGCTATGTTATGGTTAGGTTAGCATTGATTTTGGGTCATGTTTGGAGGTCTGGAATGTAAGCGAGTGGAACACACTTTCTCTGCTGTCGTCGTTAAAAAATTTTATTTGAAATATTATAATTCTGTCTATAATAATGGATTGTTTAATGTAATATTTTACATCGGTTAACCCTGGTCCTGGGGTATGTCTCCCAGCTCCAACACACATGACTCAAATGAATGGACCTTATCAGGCTTCTGTAGAGACTGATAAGGACCCATTCATTTGAATCAGGTGTGTTGGAGACCTCTGATTTACATTACTTATATCCTGTCATTCAGGTAATTAAACAATTCTAAAAATATGTTTATTTTCTCTTGTAAAATGTACTTGTTTGTTGGTCTGTCTCTGTCTGTCTGTGTGTGTCTATGTTGGTCTCTATCTGTGTGTGTGCGTGCACGGCAGGCGTCGTGCGGGGGCTGCCATATGGTGGTGCTGGCTCGGCCGAGGGACCCGAACGTGGGCGACATGACCCTGGAGGAGGATGACGCGACGGAGGACCTGCTGGAGAAGAGCTGCGCGGACGGCCTGCGACGGAGCCTCTCCGCCAGGGCCCGCAGGAGAGAGAGGGTGGGCACCATGGCTTCATCGCCGCTGGGTCTTGTTATTACGCGTTATTACGTTTGTGTTTCCAAAGTAAGATAAGACATCATTTTCATTCATTCAATAATATGCTTCAACCATCATTCCTAGTCCTAGTCCTCCAACATAGAGGAACATACTTTATAAAAACATTAACAGAAACTTTAATATATATATACTGTATATATAAGCTACAAGCTGGCGAAATGTGAGGCGATATTTGATTAATTTGACAAAAAGTGTATTAGCTTACAATTAGCATGCAATAGATGACTATACCTTTAACGCACGCAAAAGAGGCCATGAGGCATTTTATTTTAGTGGTTGCCCTCTCTACATGTGTGTAGGGAGGGATCAGTCACCTTTTAATGGTTCTTATACGTATTCTTTCTGCAGTTCACCACCATAGGTAATAACTGTGTTTCATTCGCCGCTATTCCGTCTTTGCCCCCCCCACTCCCCTACAGGAGCGATCCCCGGAACAATTTGGCGCCTTGTCCCTCACCCTTCCCACCGAGACACCCGGCTACCTCAATTCTCCGCTGCCTGCCGCCGGCCAGACCGTCCCCCCGAGGCTTTCCCCGCCACAGCCGGCCCACAGACAGGTGCACAATGGCACGCACCGACATGCCAGCGCAGGGTCCCGCCACAAAGGTACCTACCTCCCCTCCTTCTCTTTCTCCTCCTCCTCCCCTTCTTCCTTCTGCTCCTTCCCTGTCATGTCACCCGTTATGGGATTACCTGTGTGCATGGCAGGTCACCTGATCGGGCCTGGTGTTTACATGCGCCGTCGCAACTAATCAGAATGTGCTCTGCAATTTAACATGTCCCGCTAGCAAAAGGGCTAACACCGGCTAGCCTCGCTCGCAGACAAGTCTGGGAGAGTGAGGCTGTTTACGCAGCTAGTGTGACGCTTCGGAGTTTCCACTTGCTTATTTGCTGTTTTGAAATCATATTTTTGTCTGTTTCTTTGCCCGGGGGAATGTTCTAGAAAATGTAAAGATGGCGTTTTGCTTTCTAAATACGTTTTAAGTTCATCTAATTTAAGATGCCGGTAATTGAAAGTGAATGTATATGACTTTCTGCCACTAGATGTCACACTAAGCACACCAGCATCTCAAGCTAAAATGCTTGGTGGGCCATACACCTGTACACTAATATGCACGCGTGGCTGACCCTGATATGAAAACAAAGCACAAAGGAGAACATGTTATAAAACACACAGGACCTTGGTGTCATTAATGTGCATTAAAACAATCAGTTAATCTCAAATGTTTATTTATTAGAAGTTCCAACTGTTCGTACAGAAATGGGGGAAAAGGACGTTTAAAGTAGCTGCTTCTACTGCATGGAATGGTCTTCAAGTTGACCTTCAAATGCAGAACCTTTTACCACTGAGTGTGTTTGATGCAAAGCTGAAATTATTGCATTAAAACCTATCCGCTTGTAAATTTTTAAAAAAATGTGTACTTTAGCGTTTTTCTTTTAACTGTAATGGTATTTTATTGTTATTCAGTGACATTGGATGGTACAGATGATGAATTTTGATTTCAGTATGTGATGTGATTATCTTTGGTGGTTTCGTGGTTTTACGCCCATCTTCACCAGGACACTCCTGTAAAAGAGATTTTAAATCTCAGTAGGTACATTTTCTTCCTGGTAAAATAAAGGTTTAATACATTTTTTTTTAAATCAAGTTATCTAATTTATAATGTCACCATTGGCCTTAACAGTTTTACCAATCAACACTCGTTGTACGAATATACAGTAATATACAAATACCGGTACCGTATTGGTTATTGAAGAATAACAATGTAGCCCACATAATTTTGCCCACTCACAGTTCACAGTCCTCTCTGAGAAGGACTGGTGGATTGGAGTAAACAAGCAATTGTCTTTTCTGTGATCTGGCAGAGCAAGGCAGGGGTGAGACAGACTGCGTTGTGGAGAACCTGATGGATTCCGACAGTGTTAAAGGCCTGGGAGACACCACAGACCTCCTCAACATGGTACATGCCTATTCCTTTATTGCATTGATGATGGCATGTAGAGAGGGATTATTTACAAATGGGTGAACTGTGTAGCATGTTGTTGCTATTATTGTTCATCCGATTGTATTTCCCATGCATTATTATTGTGTAATGACTTATGAGTTTACTATAGTGAGTGTAACTTAATTAGAATAATTTTTATTTTATTTACAGACTCACATAATGAAGATGGACCCCAGCGATAACACACTCACGCTTTCCCCAGTTCAGAAGGTACCTAAATCTTCCCCATAAATCCTATTTTTAAAGTTTTGTTTTGCCCCCTTTGTGTATTTATAATGCGCACGCATCGCTAAAGCTAACCGGATGACAAGGGGGCACACATCACGGCTGCGGAGGAGCTGTTGGACTGTAGCGCTAGCGACAAGCCTCCTAGCTCGACAGACATTAGCAAAGCCAGGGCTACGTCTGAACCCAGGCCAGATCGAGGGCAACGCCAGTTGATGAGGGTCGGCAGGTTCAAAGAGGGGAACGCTACTGTAGATTCTAAACTCAGAGAGACAAAGGGCTCTTCTACTAGTGGGGGTTCAGATGTGAAAAGCAGTCTTTTGGAGCACGAGTCTAAAACAACAGAGGTGACGGTCCGGGAAGTGACGACCAAGGCCAATACTGTGAAAAGCAAACCTGTAGTCGTGCAAAGTCAACCTACGGCTCGTCCCCAAGACTTTAATTTTAACGATGCTCTAGATGGAAGCAGCTCTGGGGTGTATCGGTCAGTTAGCGAGGGCATCGTCAGGTCCAAAGCGTCCGGGCAAGCGAAACGATTGAAGAACGAAAACAACATGTGAGAGACCAAAAAACACTCTCGCCCCCAGCTTGCGACACCGACACAGGGTGGGCAGAGGCGGGAAGAAACCCCACAGAATCATGACATTGTGAGCACCGCTTTAGCCGCAGGGTTAGCCGGTGCGGGATTAGCCGGCGCGGGATTAGCCGGCGCGGGAATAGTTACTGCGGCGCGACACAGCACTAGCTCTGCGCTTAGCTCAGCATCCGGCAGGTCCTAGGCCGGAGGCTCCGAGTCCGAATTCGCCCCCGCCGAGCCGAGCAGAACCGCCGTTAGCTTCGACGCTATCGCAGCGCCAGAGACCCCGTTGAGCCAGGTGGAGGAGGAGGAGGAGGAGGAGGAGGAGCAGGACGAGGCAGTGGATGATGGGGAGGAGGAAACGGAGGGGGATGATGAGGAGGCAGTTGAAGAGGGGAATGAAGAAGAAGAGGAGCAGGGGAGTGAGGAAGAAAGCAATAATATGGAGGAGGAGGAAGAAGAGAGCGAAGACGAGGAACAAGAGAGTGAAGATGAGGAAGAGGAAAAATATGAGGAAGATGAGGAAGAGGAACAAGAGAGTGAAGATGAGGAAGAAGAACAGGAGAGTGAAGATGAGGAAGAGGAACAAGATGGTGAAGATGAGGAAGAGGGACAAGAGAGTGAAGACGAAGAACAAGAGAGCGATGACGAGGAGGAACAAGAGAGTGAAGACGAGGAAGAAGGGGAAGAAGAGAGTGAAGATGAGGAGGAAGAGAGTGAAGATGAGGAAGAGAAACACAAGAGTGAAGATGAGGAACAAGAGAGCGATGACGAGGAGGAACAAGAGAGTGGAGACGAGAAACAAGATGGTAAAGAGGAGGAGAACAAAAAGAGAGAGTCTGCCAAAAAACAAAAGCCTGGAGGTAAACGGAGACCTGGCGCTAAGGGGCATTCTGCGGGCCAATCGGAGGGCTTCTGGGAAGACGTTTTACCTCAGTACCTCAATCTAAAGTAACACCATAAGGACACTGTTTAGGTCAATGGGACAGTGTGTACTTATTGGTTAGTCTACACCTATGCACATCAGTGCATGTGCCCAGTACTTGGTCCAAACACAATGGCGGTTTGACTTCTGATGAAAAGAGTGCCTCTTTCACAACTCTCAATTTATAGCTTGTGAAAATGTATTTAAAGTTTTAGTCAGCAATTGTAAGCTAATACGCTTGCTGTCAAATTCAGATAAGATCTAGTAATGGTCCGCTAGCCCGTTCTCTGTGCGTGCCGGAAAAATAATTGGCCCAATAGGAACAAAAAAGTGGTAGCCAGAGGTGCGTTCAGAATTGGCGAACATATCGAACGTTTGCAAACATATTTAAACAGTTTCCCGGTTGCTTTGTGTTCATCGCGAACATTTGCAAACAAAAGAAAACGGTTTGAGGAGGTAGTTATTGGCGAACACCCATTGAAGATGGACAAAGGGTGACAGATTTTTACACAAATTGTTCAAAATTAAGTTCAAAGAAAACATGTTCGCCACGAACGTTCGCCACTGTTCTGTTCACAACTCTGAACGCATCTCTGATGTAACCAGACCATATTCACGCTCCATTGGGAAGTGTTCGCAGTTGTTGCCTCCTAACTCAATTATTTGACAGCGCTGAGCCAATCGGCATTGACAACGGTATCGACCGCCTCATCTTGCTCTACCATTTAGAAACACGCTTGACTTCAACGTCACCTCGCTACCTCACCCTGATTGGGCCACCAGCATGGTGGCTGTGAAAACGCTAATGTGAACAGGGTTTCCACACTAATCAGTGAAAATAAATAGTGAAGTTCTGTCTGAAGTTCAACAAGTTTTCTCCAGAGTGACTGACTATACCTTTAATACCCCCAATCAAACTCACATAATGTATGTACATATCCTCCCCAGCATTTAACACTCCACCACCAAACAAATGCTTATTTTTTTGTTTGTTTTCAGTAATTATCCTTTTTCATTGCACGCCTCTTCCTGTCAAATATATAGCTTTTTATTTGCCTATTTGTTTTAAAGTAGCGCTTAGCATACAAAATGATTCAATCACATTTTTCTCACAAAGTGTCGTACTTCAAAGACAAATTATTTAGGCTCTTGGCAACTAAATAAATGTCAAAGGTGCACAGTACAATACTACATATATTTTCCTTAAGGGTTATGGTGATATTGTGAGTGCAAAGTCTCAGATTGTTGTAACCAGTCACCTGTTAAAGACTACTGGCAAGTATTGTTATACTGGGGACAATGCAGTGTATACTGTATAGCTTGTCTGTATTATGAAGGAAAACTTAAAAACGATAACCCCAGAACAGGTCAAACATACACTTTTGTAATATGGAATACAAACTGACAATATTCAAATATTTTGCTAATACCAAACTACTGCCTTGATTTGCAGTATCTTAAGGTTTATCACAATGTGACATTTTCATTTTGGACATTTGCTTTTCTATAAGTTAAATCTGTTATCTTTACTTATAATAAATATCATTCTGTGTTACATTTATCTCCTGGTCTAAAATAAGTATGCTTCTTACATTTTTCCTGAAGAATTTAAATGTGAAAACATTCAGGACCTCTGCATAAACATGTCTGTCTTGGGCATAATAATATTGTCTTGTTCTTTTAATGACATCAGTGTTTAAAGGTGAGCTTTTGCTTTTACCCACCTTGTGTAGTCCGCATCGCCATTCCTTCCCAAACCATCCTGTGTTTGAGGTCCATTGGTGATCCCTATCTCTCACCTGCCAGCAAGTGTCTTAGCTGGTTATAGCAGTATTTGAAAGTCTACCCCCTTTCTTAGATAATGTGTGTTTGACAGCTGTTATCTCATTGTTAACCGCTGCACCGCTACCTGTCAGAAGAGTGTTGCAGGTATTGTTTGTCCCCCGTAGAGCTTCTCTCATCCCTGTAATCCCCATAGAGCCCAGAGCTAGCTTGAAGCGTCTCATATCCCCCGCTATGTACTGCCTTCAAGTGAGGGTAGCTCCAGATGAACTCATGCATTTCTCCTGCCAGGTCCCCAGTGCCCCGGAAAGCAGCTCAGACGAGGAAGAGGAGGGAAATGAGAAGGGAGCAGAAGAAGGGCAGGATGTGGAGGAGGGGGAGGAGGAGGAGGAGGAGGATGAAGATGAAGATGAAGATGAAGAAGAAGAGAACCATGAAACTGTGGCGACGGAGCAACAATCACTGCAAAGTGTGGGCAGCTCGAACTCGGAAGCGCGCCGCAGTCCGGTGAGTACAAACGTACGTACTTCTATTATATCAGACTTTTGATGTTTGCTTGTCTCGATGCCTCGATGACAATATATGCCCTTATTGAATGCTGAATCTGACACATTTAGAAACCTGAGGAGTCTGTACCGGATGGCAAGCCAAACGGTGAGTGTCCGCTGTGACCTATTTGCTGCGAAAACCGTGTCTCATTAATACTCTGTATCTGCTATTTGCATTGTAAGAAATACCATTGCAATCAATGCTAAGAAGTGTACAGGATACAGTGTACAGTATTTAATTAACGCTGCGTCCAAACAAAACAGCATCTGACATCACAGAGGGGCCCGTCACCCAAGCCGAAGAGAAAGCTGGTGTCGGCACCAAACCAGCCAATGGGACGGAAGATTTCAAGGACCAGTCAGGTTCAAATAAAAAGGTACAAAGGGAAGCAGATCCTGTGTTATTTTCAACCACCCATCAAGGACTAAGACAGAACGTGTGTGCGCTTTCTGTCCCGCTCAGCTCTCTCTGTTCAGGAAGCTGTCCTTCTCCCGCTCCAAACCGTCAGAGGAGAGGCGGAGCCAACCCCCCTCGGCTGCCACCGTGAGCGGGGAGCGTACCAAGAGAGTGCCCCCCTCCATTGCTTCTACCAGCAACAATCCGGACCCAGTCACGGGCGGTCCGGAGCGCAAGGCACTGTCTTCCAGTGTCAGGGGAGCTCGCTCTAACACCTGCACATTACTGTGATAACCACCAGGGGGACAACTGCTGCACCGCCCCGACACAGACTTGACAATCACAGATTCTTAATCCAATAAACCAACCCTTTCACCGTATTGCAGAGACTGCAGGAGTGGTTCATGAGGTTGTTTCTTTGTCTGGACATGCCTTTTTCACAAGTGCTTTATTGACAGATAGCACCCACACACTTATTTTATTAGAGATATGTGGCGTGCACCTTTCACCAGGGTCCTGTGCCTTGTGTTAACCGAACCACTGTTTTTGAGTCACCTGTTTGTCGAGTCCCGCGCCACTATGGCACATGTATTATCAATGTTGTATCATTCTGCTGTGCTTTTTGTGATTTTTAGAAGTTTATTAACTTATATGGGTGGCACAATTTCACATATCTGAGCCTTTCAAGCTGTGCATGTGATTGTGTGCGCATCTGTGCGTGTTTTCATACTGTGAAGATGTAAATATGTATTTGTATCATGTCTTTATGCACATTTGCACTTTTTGTAATCAATTTTATACAATTACATTATAGTCTTTCTGATTATTATATGAACATGTTAATTATATGTATTTTTGTGATACTATTAAATATTTTTCAAATAAATTCCGTAATTTATATTTCGACGGCGTGAGAAGTTTTGGTTTATTTATTTTAGAAAGCGTAGGTGATGTAACCAATGCTACCGGTAGATGGCAGCATCATAGAAGTCATTGCTAATCCTGATTGCGTTACCCTCTTTTCTGGTTTTGGTCATTCCTGTTGACATCCAGGAAGTTCGGGCTGGAAATTGTGTTCTGCTCCATGGTCCAAACATCTATTTAATTTAACAGATAATACTCAAATCATATATCACCAACAAGACGTTTCAAGCATGGAGGAATATCATCCAACAGACGAGGTTAGCAGATTTGCTAAATTTGCTTTATCAAGTTATTCTATAGATTACCGTATGCGGTTTTACAATTAGCGTCGCGACACCATTGTATAAAGTAGGCTATAATATTATTGCAATATACGGTATATAATGTATTCGTATTCTGTGAAGTCCTACGGTACTCTAGCGTCAATACTCTGTTTTAGAGTATGAGGGCAGCCTGGTCTATGATGCTGATTCTAGGATGTTACGGTAAGGTGTGGTCATAATATGTATTCATAATATGTATTAATGTTTGTGTTCTGTGCACTGTTGCAGAGCTCTTTCAACCCCGACGAAGCCACTAACACAGTCAAAGAGGTAACACACTATTCATTTAACATAGTTTGTGTAATCATGTACTTTTTTATATTTTTTTACACAACTAACAGTTTAAACTGCATATTAACATGCGCCCTGTAAAATGTTTACAGTGCCATGTCTTGTTTGTGATCTAACCTCCTGAAGCAATTCGTCCCTTCCCTAGTGTATTGAAAGCGTCATAGGCGGCGTAGACTACAGCCAAAACCAGGTGAACAAATGGACATCCAGCATTGTGGAGCTTTCCCTCACACAGCTGGTGAAGCAGGGGAAGCCGTACAAATACGTTGGTATGTTTGTCTTTTTGTGAGTGCTTGTATTATTGCACCATTCATTTGTACTGAAAAATGAATTAATGAAATGTGAAACTGATGTCCTGCTAAAAATGTTGGCTCAACACGAATAATGTTTGCTCCTTTGTGTAGTGACGTGTGCAGTGATGCAGAAAAGTGGAGCAGGCCTCCACACAGCCAACTCCTGCTACTGGGACACTGGCATGGACGGTAAAGGGCACCATGTTACTGGAGTAGCCAAATGTGTTCCGTTCAGTTCTTCGGTTGCCTCTTGTGTTGAGTTATGTTTTAATGCTTGTATCCTTGTGTGTGTCTCTACACAGGGAGCTGTACGGTGAGGTGGGAGAATCGCACCATGTACTGTGTTGTCAGCGTTTTCGCAGTTGCCATAGCATAGGACGCACCCATATACACCAGCATATTACACACACACTACGGCCGCTGAAAAGAGACTGCAGTGTGTTTCAGCATCCACCAGGGGGCGACCAAGTGCCACATTTACGGCATCTTCTCATGTTCATTTGTTGTTCACTGGGGAAGAGAATGAGGCATTTAGAGCGTCTGCATGTACTTTATATTTTGTCGCTATCTGCAGGCTACCTGGAATTAACGGAGTACACTTAACGGTCTGTAGCCTGTGATTTTTCAGCATCTATAGGAAAGTGATCATTCGACAGTGTATTCATGTTGTGCTGATGTAATGAAGACATATGCATAATTCAAAGTTAAGTCAAATATGATTTCATGCACATATTTAATTATATGTCGTTGTGTGTACAGGGAGATTTTGTACAGGTCTGGTGGTTCAGAAACGAAAAGGCAATAAATGTAACCCAACCCATTTAAGAAATTGTCAGTCATGTGAAAAGTTATTTTACTGAAGAAGTAATGTGGTTTGCCTCAATTTTGAAATGTGTATCACATGTAATCCAAAATCTGAAAATATTTTTAACTTGGATTTCTCTGTTGAGTAACTTATGTGGACAACTTTGTTTATAAAAAGTGTTAGTGGTCACCACCACTTTGTGCTTACATACTACTACTTACTACTAAATGTGTAGATTTCAGGTAGACTGTCTGGAAGATTGTTTGCTGTGGAAATCATTTAAAATCCTTAAATACAGAATAATTGCATTTTAGCTAATCACTGTATTAGGCCTAAATGTTTTATTGATATAGATTTGAACTCTAGATACCCTCAAGTAACAACATTGTGCTGTCACCACAATGTCCCTTAGTTCAGGATTTTCTCAATGCTTCCTTATGAACAGTTGAACTTGACAAACAATTGTACAGTATTGGCTATATTGTGTCTCAACTCCACCTACAATAGCACATAAACAATTTATTTATCCAGGAAAAAAAAAAATCAGTGTACATGTAAAAGAAACACAACATTTTTTTTTTCTCATCCATTTTCACGTGTATTAAGGACAAATTCCCACTATGCATGCCTAGCTTCAGTTTTGTAGTGCGTTATATTTATACAGTCGCACTTGCACACACACGGAAAATGGCATTACATTACCTAGTACGCTACATATTGGCTAGCCTGCAAAGTCCTGTTAGCCAGATTGTGCCATATTTTGCAGGTGCACAAATACAAAACACTAAAAGCAGCGAAATGAGAATTTTAAAATAACTTGTTTCAATACTTGACGTAACATAAAAGAACAAGATAATATGGTAAACCTGGGAGCTACTTCCATCCATGTTGTATCATCGAGTATAACTCTTGTATAATTCATATGATGAGCTATCAGTGAATATAAATTACACATTTCTGGGCCAATACTGATGTTTAAAATAACAATTTATCCAACCAGTGGCTTTTTACCACCTATAGGATCTTCTTTCAATCTGCAACTGGGTAGGCCACTGTTGTCCCAGTCAGTCCGCAAGTAACCAGCACAACATTTAGCCAGCTAAAAGTGATGTGACACACCAGATAAATCATTGGCCACTGCCATCGGTGGATGTCATCGTATTTGCAGATAAGTAGTGGCAGTCAACATGAGTGCTGAAGAAATTGGTTGCTAGAACATGACTCATAAAATACTACTACTGTACCTTACATGGAATTAATATATTCCCTTCACCAGCGTCAGTGCATTCAATGTTTTTAAAAAATGTATGACATGCAGTTATTTGTAACAATGTCTATATAGATATTAGAGAATTAACCCCACTATAATTATATTTATGTTATAGTTTAATAAATGTTATAATTTATAGCTAGCCAACAAACTGTCAAATCATATCAAATAATTTTAAAATGGGAAACATACCTAAACATACCTAAACAGGTGGTCCAACAGTTAGGAACTTGTTAAGGACCTTTGACCCCTAGGCAAAGTGTTTTGTCAACATTCTGAAAAACTTCTAGAAGTTTTCTTTGTTGAAGATGAACTCCACGCCTCCTTCCGAGAAAGACCGGCACTTTTTCCCAAGGGCCTTCGCCAGCACAGTGGGGCCGCACAGAAACACACCTACCTTGGTGCTGAACACGCACACGCACACACACACACACACAATTTTAATGTTATTAACACTACACTGCTTGACTTTACTACACACAAGCTCAATGTTCTAATATTTAAACAGAGCTGTGCAGGAAAGGGCTTGTACCAAAGGGGAGGGGTAGAGAACAGTGTGAGCCTATAGGTGCTCCACCGGGGGTGGAGTAGAGAGATGTGTGGGACACTCGTCATTCAGGTGTGGGTGTGGTATGCTCGCTTGCTTGAAGTACAACAGTGAATTTGTAAAACCAGTTTCAACCACAAGGTCTATTCTGGATATTGATATAATGCTAATAATGTAGTTTGAAAATTGTTATTGGTATCTGTTCATTGTTTCACTGACTGGGTTTTTGGTCATTTATCATTAAGATGCGTAACCTAAATTGACAAGAATTGGATCGATGAGTTAAATGAGGAATAGTCTTGGGACAGTTGTGCATCTCTGACCTGAATGTGCACATACACACATGCACTGTATGGTGACAATTACTTTATGGCAACTGGGCTGGTAGAGTTAAAGGCATTTTGCTAATGGCTTTGTTTTTCTATCTTTCTTTCTTCTGCATTGACAAAGCTAATTACAGGAGAAACTCCCTTAAACTCAGTTTGAAAACCACCAGAGTCCTACATGTGACAGAGCCTTACCCCGGGTGCTGTGCCCCAATGGTGGAGAACTCATTGTTCCAGTTGGGTTTGCCATAAAGAGTCTTCTGTTTCAGCCCTGTTATTGGGTCATTCTCCGCCTCGTGGTGAACTCTAAAGTGGGCGGCCTGTGATCGAAGAGACACAGAAATGAATGTCATTTTCACACAGCAGAGATCCATCTGTGCTGTGACTAAGACAACAACAAGGGAAAACCTCAATAAATTAATGTGTAGGTGAGATGCATTTTCTTGTATATGGAGAGGATATTTGCACCTTTCCAGTTAAGGGTTAATCCCATGTTCACCCCTGCAGGAATAGGGTCGACTATAGGCTATCTATTTACATTTTACTAGCAAATTTATTTGTACGCATATACTTACTTATTCTAATAACTATTACAATAGTATTATACTATAATTGCGGTTCTCCCATAAAAACATAAAGCCTTCCTCTATCACCTCATTTGCTACATAATTGCCTCTAATGCTGGTAAACACTAGTGCCATTTCCCAATGAGCCAGCCTCCATACCTCTGTCTCCTTCCAGCGGGTCAGGTAAATGTTGTAGCTCAGGAAGTTGTCCATGCCTTTCTCTGTCATCTGTCCCTCCAGAGACTGCAGCAGGTCTGCAAACCACTCAAAGGCCTGCGTCTCTGGACACAGCCAGTAGAAGTAGATCTGGGATCAGAGATGAGAAAGTCCAAGGGGTTCAGTACAGGCGTTTGATTGTCACATGAATAAAATATAGCCTACATTTTAATGTATAGCCTTATTTGTATCCTTCATGTTATGCTTTTTAAATAAGTGTATCATTGACATTATAGGCTACAGTGTCAAAACATGTCCCCATAGGGAAAACCAAAACAAGCAAACATTTCCATCACCTTCTTTGTGAACACCTCCTGGTTGTTTTGGATGTGCTTGTACCACACGGACTTGAGAATGGAGGCGAATGGAGTGACCCCGATTCCAGCGCCCACCAGCATGACGACCTCGTAGCGGAACACGTCCTCGCTGGCTGTGCCGAAGGGGCCGTCGATCGCCACCCTGCGCGCAAGGTGAGCACATGACTTGCTAATATGCATTTAACACTTTTCCCGCTGACGCTAAAAGATGAACGGTAGTACGATAGAAGACGATTAATCATAGAAATATAATCTCTAACTGACAAACAACTCCATCAGCCTATACCTTCATAATCACGATCACTCTGTAGTTATTTTTTTCCACACAGAAGACATATCTCCATTCACTGTAGTGATATTTTAATCTAAATCATTGTGTCTAAGGAGGTATCTTACATCTTTTCACGATTTGAGACATTGTTGGCCTCCTCCAGTTCCTACTGCACTTAATACCGACCCTGTTTCCACCGGAATTGACTTTGACGTATCCAGGCAAGAGTATTGGCTACTGAATGAATGGCTGAGAAGGTAATTCAACAATGCATTGCACACCAGATGTTAATGGCAGGCTGCTCTGCAAGCTTTCCATGAGGTTGTGGCCTAATTGGACTTGCAGGTGGTATTGTACAGAAGTCTGTATAATGTGTGTTATAATGTGTTATAATGTCTTGTGATTCATCATTAAAAAATTGGTTTTATTCCCCCTCAACCTAACACGCCTCTACCAATAATCCAGAAACTGCCCACCGATCTTCCTTTAACCTACTTTGGCAGTTTCCATGCCTCCTGAGTCTCGGTCCGGTCCCCGCCACAGGCCTCGTACAGGCCCTGCGTCCAGTCGCCAACGATTCGGATGTGGGCGGTGAAGTGGTCCTCCTCTGGGGCGGAGGTCAGCGTGAAGGGGTGCCACTCCAGGCTGGACACACTGGGACACTGGATAAATACGTACTGACCCACCTCCATATGGAAGCCCTTCCTCTTCATCTGGAGCTCCAGGGTCTTAGAGGGATGCATCACCACCTGGGTAATAGTAGCCGTTATGAGAGTGTTATTTTTATGTCATTTGCCAAACGTTCCCATTCTGTTCTGCGATGCACTTTGGTTTTAATTATCACTCCCTAACTTGATTGGCTATCTGACCGGGAGGGGTGTAGGATAGACCAGAGATGATTGGGTACAGTCAGAGCCATGGAAGTAACAGAGTTACACCAACGGAAATACGAAATTGTCAACGGTCACATGGTTTATGGAGAGGCAAAACCCATGGCAGAATTGTTCCAGGAAGTGCTTGGTGGGCAATTTGAAAGAACAAAATATATACAGATATATAACTACATTTGGTAATTAGTAGTCAATAAATGCAACTATTTACATTTAAAATAGAATGTGTAGTGTACTTTTAGTATTTAGAGTAACTTCCGGGATCTATTTTGAGGCTCCATTGCTGTGAAAATGCGGTCCAGTGGAGTGAGTGGAGATGAAACAACTCCCTCTATACATGGCTCTGGGTACAGTCTAGAAATGATGTCACTCCTGGGGCCAAATTTTACATGTTTGTTTTATGATTTACTTTCAAAGAGGATGTTGTTAGACAGTCCTTTCAGATCCCTTTCAGATAACCTAACAAATTACACAACTGTGAGAACTTTCCTTGTCCACCCACACAAGTGTTTTGAGTTTATGTGAATGGTTAGACTTTGCTCAGAGCCGCGTGGATGTGTACAAACCACGCGTGATTGTCATCTCCGGGACTCCTAATATCGGTATATCAGTTCTGTTGCACGTGACAAGGCGGATACAGATGCCTACTTTAAGATCCACGTCTAATTTAGATATACTGTAGGCTACTATTACGTATATACTCATTTCATGGCCTGAGTAAAATTGTGAGTGTTAGCTTTCCTACAATATTATTCAATCCGGTTTTCAAGGGCATCTATTCAATCAGATTCATTCCTTTCTTCACCCATGTCTGGAAAAGCATTGTATCTGCTTTTAGCACAGGGACATATTTGTCAATGAAAAGAAAAAACAGTATAGTATGGTCCTGTGGCACTGGGTGCTTGTACAAAGACATGCTGTTATGCAGTGCTTCATGTTCATCATAGGCGAGCTACACACCTTCGTGATAACCACTTTCTGCTGTGAACGGTAGAAACGAATAATCCTCTCAAATACGTACAGGATCATAGGTCCCAACACCCATTTCCATGTCTGTAGAAGTGGATATCTTGTGTTATTACATTAAACATGAATAAACAATATGATATACAGTGGGCCTATATTGATGAACAAAAGAGTGTGTCATCGCCAGTTATTCTTGGCTCACCATTGGTGGATTTCCAGCAAATCTGGGCACGGGGCAGTGAGTTCCATTCTGTCCCCAGTTGTCAAAACTGTCAGCGCACTCCGTGGGCTTTGCCTCCGCCAGACTGGTGAACGTTTGTCCCCGTACTATTCGCCTGTAGGGCCGGCAGCACAGCGTTGATCAGAAATGACTTGTGCGCAAAGAGACAACCCGCGTTAAAGGTATACATTTAAAGGTGCTATGCTATATGATACCGCAAAACATATGTTTAGGTCTTAGATGCTGGTGTTCTTCTAGGGTAACATGTAAATGTCATAGAGCCACCCACTCTGCTGGATGTGTGGAGTCGGCGAACTTGTGTTAAACTCCTACGCTGACTTACCCGTAACCGTGGAACACCAGCCCAATGAAGAAGATGACGAAGAGGTGATGGGTGTACCAGAAGACCTCGAAATAGGAGCGACGGATCACCTCCATCGATGATGTGATTATGAGAATTAAAGCCAGAGTGATTACCACACCTGTGAGCCCGGCAATGGTGGTGAACATCACTATGGTAGGGTTCTGTCGCCAAAAGAAATGCAAGATTTAGACAGATGGCCATAGCAATGGTGTATAGTGATAGGTCAGGCATCTAAACATGGGTTTAACTTCTTACTAAAAGACACTAAAACCTATCTGCGAACATTGGAGTTTGACCCTATCATATTTTAGTTTCAGGACAGCCTCGAAAGTCTATGATCTAGTAATTATTTTATTTATTAATTAATATTTCAATAAATTAAATGAAATACAATATTAGTTCATTATATATAGTTTATTAAAAGTATATATTTTATGTGAATTTGAAAACAAAAAGAATTCCATAAAATTTACCATTAAAGGTTTAAAAGAAAAATCTATAAACATGTTAGGTTCATTCTCCAGCCAGTGCCATGTGACCAGTGACACTGACTCCAATCTGGAGTTGGTCCCCGGGCGCTGCACATTGGCTGCCCACTGCTCCCTTGAGAGATGGGTTAAATGCAGAGGATCAATTTTGGTACATGTATGTGTATGTGACAATAAAAGCACCTGTATCGTTACCAACTCTCTCAGGGTCAAGGTGTCATTTAAGATTATACTATCCATCAAGCTGAAGGTCTGCTATTGGGGACATCCCCACTTGCCAAACTGTTCTCCTTTCTTTCTATTGCATCCTACTGTGACAGTTAGTGGTTCTTGGCTAACTTCCCCCTCACTTGTGAGGAAGCCATGCACCAGCACCCATCATTCACGTTCACTGTGCGTTTTGCAACCAACATAAACAATCAGTGGCATTTACTTTTGTGTCCCTTAGAGGTGCACTTGTCTATAGCGATAGTTTTCAAAGTGTCAAACAGTATTTTATAATCTACTCCCAAAAATAAATGACTAATGAAAAAGTTGTGAAGTATGGAGGCTCAGATCCAACCTTTAATTTTCAATTATTTAAAAAAACAAACAATTATTAATATACTACAAGGGGCACAGCCATACATTTTTAGGCGTGGGTTGTAATGTATTTTAAATCAGAGAGATGAATAGTGATACACCACAGGACAGACAACTCACCGTCTCATTTGTTCTGATAGGATTCAGATACGAGGCGTTGTCCCCATTACCGATCTGGGACAGCACGAAGGGCAGAAGGCTGCTGTTTCTGTTCAGCTGGGCGTCCATGAACCACTCAAAGTTAAACAAGTGGGCTCCGATGTGGATGGCTGTCAACCAAAAGGTATGGTGCACAGGATTGATACATTACATTGGGAAGGAATTTAAACCCATGTTTCTCAGATGTCTGCCAATTTTTCCTCATTCCAATAGATAACGTTCTGCTTTTAAACATTTGAAACCCATGTATGCTGTATTGTGTATTTTCAACCTTTCCTGCGTTTCTGATTAGAAGTTGGCCCTAACATATGCTGTTATGCTAAATCAGGATTAGAGCGTAATTGTACAGCCTGTACCCGTGTGGAAGGCAATCATGTAAGCCACCAGCTTGTGAAACGTCAGGTTCCGGTCCAGTTGGCGGGCAGCTGTGCGGCTGCAACACTGAAAAAAAGATGAATATGACACAGATCTAATTATTTTAGGTGTAGGTTTAAGGGACTGACAGTTAGATCTAACTTTCATTTTGTGACTGCCTTTGTGAATGTGTTCTTAGATAACTCACCAGTCCTTCAAAAATGACATTAGGATTGATTTTTATTCCAAATATTGTCTAATATTGATATCAATATAAAACAGCCCCCTCCCCCCACCCACCCACTTAGATGTTTTGAGTTCATAGACTCACATATTTAACACATATGACTTAACAGAAATACCTGTGGGCTGCCAGAGGCCTTAACTTAACACAAGTACCTGAATGGTCCCACGGAGGAAAGAGAGAAGATTCCGGCATACTGGCAATAGAATCAGCATGCAGTTGAAGTTAAGACAGGCGGCAGGTGCTCTGGCCCATGACAGAGCATCCTGAGAATGGGGGGGGGGGTTAGGAATAATAATTATAATATGAATAATTAACAATTATAATCTAATATTAATCATTAACAATTAACAATTATAATGCATTAATAACAATAAATTAGTATAATACTAATTAGCAATAATTATAGTATTAGCAATTAATTATTAATTAATAAAGTCATTATAATAATATAATATTTGTTATTTCTGTGATGCCTATGAATTGCAAGGTATGCATGAGGAAATGTTACTTGTAGAGACACATACACAGAAAATGAAATACAAAATAAAAATTTAAAAAATCGCTTTTACTTCTGCTATTGGCTAGCCACATATGCAACCAGCTGTATTCACAAACCCAGCTGTGAGCCTGTGTTTTCCGTCACTGCTCAAGATAGCAGTTGCTAAGCACTATAGCTGTAGATAAGTACTGGGCCGATAACTCTCGAATGAGGTGTTGGCTGTGGACATGCTACTTTCAGGACTGCGGAATCGTTATTTTAAAACTATTGTGGCCTACTTCAGTAAATAATTAGGAACAAAAGCGGTGGTTGGACTGGCTGGCCCCCTTTCCTCTAACTGCTAACCAGGTTGCTACATATACCCGCTGCTTCTGCAAATAGCTGATAGGGTATATACTCAGGTGTTGGTACATTTTTACCTTACAACAACTGCATGTTGCAAAAGGAAGTGTTGCACTAATACGATTCCCTGCATTTATCATTTGCAGTGTGTGTGTGTGTGTGTGTGTGTGTGTGTGTGTTATATACAAATGTTCAGCCGATATTGTCAAATTGCTTCACCCGTCTAACTTCTTTGGAGATCCACAATTTAAATGATGCTCTCTTTGAAGCAATTGGAAGAGTTTGATGATGAACACATATTTCAAACCTTACTTTGGTATTACAATATACCACTTTTGCTCTACTCAGAAACCTTAATATATAGCATTTTAGAAAACTTGGAAGAAAAGTATCAGTGTCAGAAGCACTCTGACATAGGCAGCAGCTGAAACGCATAAGTGTCTTAGCCCTTACATTAAATGCTTTCTATATTTTTTATAAACTCCATAACTTGTGCCTTGTGTTTTTGGTTTACCCCTTTTTGAGGTTTTACTTCTCCTTTTGAATATAGCATTTTACTTTGCACAGTCTCTGAAATTGGTCTGAAATTAATGAACTAAAAATAAAATGCCTACGTTTGAGGATGTGTTATGATTGTTAAGTCTTTATAATTGAAGAGCTTTGGGGGTTGAGTGACACACACTTACCCCCAAGAGAACCCTGGTGTTAAAACACTTACCCCCAAGAGAACCCTGGTGTAAAACCATCTTTCAGTTAGAAAGTTCATGTAGAATTGAACAAACAGGTATGCGTTTATTCCAAGCCACACCAGCTGCAACAGACAGGAACTCACAGTCAGACTGACACCAAAAGCATTCTGTATAGGCACAGTATCAATGACAGAAATCCCCAAATTCAAGTCAATCAATAAATATCACTGCTTGGGAGAAATGATATAGAATTATAAGAACATAGTACAGTACGCTGATGCACAGATACTTTATCGTGCAATGAAAGGAACAAGTAGTCATTAACAACAATGAAACAAAATTAAACCAAAATACACAAATGAATCAATACTTAATTTATATATTATACTGTACAATATTGGAAAGGTATAAGAAATAGGAGCACTCACAATGACAAAGATCGATAGACCCTCATTAGCGGCAAAGTTGCCCATGTTGACAAATGCTCCTGAGAATGTGGGTGGTGATGTGTTAAAGCCCAGGAGAGACTCACTAGGGAGGAAGTTATGTAGAGTCAAGTGAGGCAGGACCAACGTGTGTTTATAAGCTCTTCAAAGAAGGAAGTAGGGAGGACCACCTCTCTGTTCGGCACACCTTTTCTCATCACATCCTCCCAAAAGGTTTAAAAAACTATTATTAACGTTTATTATTAACTAGTTTAACTATATTAACTATTAGTGGCTTTTTAGTGGTTTACACGTGTGTACAGTAAGTCAGAAATGGGGTTAAATGCAAGCAGTTTAAAATCCTCCAAATTTGTAAAGTGATTTTGACAAAAGTTGTGTTAGCTTACAATGGCTGAGTACACATTTAAGCCATGGAGCCACCACACCTTCAATAAAATGCATGTTGTACAGAATGGCTGACTCATCCAATAGGGCAACCGGGGTAAAACCGTGATCAAACGATAACAAATGTGGGCAGTATCAGTGACTTTCTTTATAATGTAACTTCCTGTAGATACTTTCTTTAGATAGATCCCTAAGGTAAAATGTATGTACACATAGGCATATATTAAGGTATTCACAAGGATATGTGCATGACACAACACAACATGACATGGAAAAAATGTTTATGTAAAGATCAAAATATTTAAAAGAGGATTTAATGATGACAATTATATTCTTTTAATCTATCAATAATCTTCAATCAGTATGGATTTGGAATGCTTGTATTGTCATTGATACGTGAAAGTATGCCCTCCCAATGCCTTCACCTGTAAGAAAAAATATATTAATGCAATAATACAATACCATAGAAGTGTTGTTGTTTAATGGTAACCACATCACCCCCATAAAAAAAGTACCTATACACCACAATCCTCAATGTTCTAAAGAATGCCTTTAGAGGGCGCTAAAGAACATGTAATTATCACAGCAGGACATTTTTGCGTCTGCAGATGCTGTCGCACTGTATAGCCTACTTGTGTTAACTACATAAAACATAATGCATCAGCAAACGTGGGTGGTTTAGGGCTAATACATATGCACACAACTTTGTGTTTGCATGTAAGCCCTATAGTGTGTAGCCATGGAGTCATTCTGTCACATTGTGTATATTTCAAATCATGTCATTAAACTTTAACCTACATGTTTTACATCTAACCATGCCCAGTGTAAATAAACAAATGCCCTGTTCCTCCCCTCAGCTGTATGAGTAGCAGCATATGCTGGAGGTGAAGATGAAAGAAGCATGCATCGATAGAGCAGAGCCTTTGCAACACACACACACACACACACACACACACAAGGTTAGGTGGGCTGGATATGGTTGTAGTGATGGTGACGTCACACCTAACAGTGAATAATACATAATCAGTTGGGTACCCTCCCCGCATCCTCCATTAACTGACATCCTAACTTACATTACATTACATTACATCACTTGCAGTGTTGGGCAAGTTACTCAATGCATTACTAGTTACTTATTACTCCTTCAAAAAGTAATAATATTACTTTACATATTACTGGGTATTAAAAGTAATTAGTTACACTACTAGTTACATTACTATATTACATTCACAATCACTACACTGCCTTGCCTTCTGAAAAATGACAACCTGTGTAGCCAGCTCATTTTAAAATCGAATCGTCTTTATTGGAACAATAATGAACCTTAGGAGTCAACAATCAGTCAAAGTGAAAACATTGCAGCCTCTCAAATCAGATGATTGACAGGTTGGTTCAATTAGCCTACCCTAAGTTTGCTAGGACCAGAAATATCGTTCTTGTAACGCAGTAATGCAGCATTACTTGGATTAGTAGTAATATTATTACTTGGACAAAGTAATTTGTTACACTACTACTGGAAGTAGAAATATTACAGCTTAACACATGGTCACTTGACACTTTATTATTATTATTATTATTATTATTATTATACTAAGTTAATAGCTTTGACCTTGTGGAAAGATAATTGATTAAACCTCTTCCAAACGGATACGCACAAGGTAATTCCTCTTTGTTTTTATTCCACAGGATCGAGCAAGAATGACCATTGACCCTCACCCACTGTGCTGTACGTGTTGGCCAAGTGCCATGCCAAACAGCACTTGATTGTACGACTCTATTTTCAGCCGGCTGCACTGTGTAGTTAGTGCTCAGTGTGAATGTCACTGCTGGGTCTGAGAAGAGAGCAAATGCCATTGTGTGTTCCTAAGGGTAGTATACAGTATGTTCTCCAAACTCCTGCTGCTGCATGAACACGAGAAAACTTAACAAAAAAACCCCATTAACAGCTAGGCCAGCTAGGCCATACAGTGTTTTGTTTTTAATATAGGGTTGCCAACTCTTATCTGACTATCATTAATTGACTTTGGGCTGCAGGGTGAACAATGCTTAAACATCAAGGAGCTGAGTGAGGGGAGGGGAGGGGCTGAGAGGGGGACCCCATTAACATTAACATTTGACTTTGATGACGTATGAGCGGACAGCAAATGCTTGATTATTAACTGAATTCATAAAAATAAATCAAACACAACCCACAGGCAACAAAGCTGATTAAGTGCAATATAAATGAAACACTGAGATGCTATGCATGGGGGGGCATGTCAAATAAAGCATAAACAAATATTTAAAGCAGGATTATTTATATCCAATGTAACCTTTAACATATTCATTAGATGTGAGATTAATGTGAGATGTTTTTTTTTTATATCCTCCAAATCACTCAATCAGATCACCCATCTTCATCCGCTTTTCCGGAGTCGGGTCGCGGGGCAGCAGCTCCAGCAGCTCCAGCAGGGGACCCCAAACTTCCCTTTCCCGAGCCACATTAGCAAACTCTGACTGGGGGATCCCGAGACGTTCCCAGGCCAGTGTGGAGATATAATCTCTCCACCTGGTCCTTCTTTGTAGGCTATACTCACTCATGTAAACGGATGACACTTGATACAGCTTATTATAAGTCAGGTCATTTGTCAAATAAAGCATTCATATGAAGGTTGCAATACATGCATTTCATACAGTGCATATCTGCTCTTATGACTCATTAGCACACAAACACATTTGCAAATGCTTCCAGCCATGCATGTCAAGACAGCATAGCTCTGTGCAACAAAAATCTATAGCTTGTTAATTTGCATGGCAAAATCCATTGAAATATACCTTGGTATTATGTTTTACTTACTTGACACGTAAATATTGTTCTTTGAAATGCCATCCATGCTTCCTGCGTTGGCATGCCAAATCGTTCTATTTTTGTGACCGTTTATGTTGTTCAGGGGATCAGATTAAGGTATAACTTTATTTAAATGATTTATTGACGTTAAGGAAAAAGGTTAATAAGAGAACATCCGATTGGATTATACATTTATCTTCTGCAAACTTTTTTATATTTGAAAGTAGTCCTAGAAGTAATCATCTAATTTAAAATAAATACCTGTAATCTTAAATACCTGGTATCTGTAATTGATTACAGTTACTGTTTTTTACAAAATCAGATTACAAGTAACTTATTACATGATGTGCAAGTAACTCATTACTCTAATCAGTTACTTCCCAACCATGGT
>JAODUH010011654.1:0-53246 GCA_027564835.1 Typhlichthys subterraneus | reverse complement strand
ACCCCCCCCCCCCCCCCCCCCCAATTTGGTACAGAACAGAGCAAGCATCCATGACAGAACCATGACCTTAAGTGAGACATAGCAAAAAAGGCGTATTTGAGGAGGTGGTGGGCTGCAGAAATGCTTGCAGAGAAAGCTAAAGCCCACAACAGACCAAGTGCAATATCCGGCAAAGATCACACTGTATACATGACTTAGTAGTGGATAAGTTGTCCACTTTGTGTTTACTGTTTGTTTTTTTCTGACATCCTAATATATAATCCTACTTTATCATACTCACAACTTAACTAACTAAATAGCTCTATGAGTTAGAGGGCAGTAATGCAATACCCATCAGCGAATGTAGCAATGAGGTGACACTGTGGAATAGTGTGATGCATGGTAAATGGACTGCATTTATATAGCGCTTTACATTATTTGCCTCACATTCACACACCGATGGCGTTGTCAGCCATGCGAGGAGACACCTGACCACCGGAAGCAGCTACGTTTGGTGTCTTGCTCAAGGACACCACAACATCTGGTAAGGCGCTAGCGGGGTTCGAACCAGCGAGTTCTTGGTCACGCCCCGCTCTACCACTGCGCTGACTTGCAGAGGTTTGCGACAGTTAAGCACAAGCGCGCACGCCACATGGTTAGCTTAGCAACCACTAGAAACATGACACTGACCCCCTGTATCACGTCACAACAATATGTTTCTGTGGGTAACTCCCTTAGGCAAAGTCTGCAGAAATGCACACTTACGGTAAGTGGGCATAAAGGGCTCAATGTCTGGGTGAGAAGTTGAGAACCCTCAAGCACTTGATGATTTCACCTGTGAGAGACAACGTGTCAGAGATGAGGTTGATAGAGGAATGCTGTGCAAGCATTTTGTAATAGCACACTTTGATATTAGGCTATTCTTCAAACATTAAACAGTATAGTAATTATATTACCATATAACAAATGTGTTTGGCTGTCCAATGCATCCAAATACATAGTTTAGTTTTTCCGCATGGCTTCAGGAAATTGAAGGATCTGTAGGCTGCATGCAGTCTGTCTAGTTAGGTTATAGCTGTCTTAAGTTGTCTACATGTCCCATAACAACATTCGTTTGACATTTTCTCAACGCAGATATTTTAAAAGTTAACAGATTTGATGGAGAGACAGTGATTCCAGTTGAAGTGATTATTAATCCGACACACTGCAGCGCATAGCAACATCTCAATTTTCAGATTAGTCAGATTGCCTTGTCAATCAAACTGTGGCGAAGGCTCCATAACCAGACTACTGTTTCCGACTGCGGAATGGGTGAGTAATAATACATGTCCGCCATTTGAACATTTCCAATAAACATGAATTAATATGAAACAATTAATATTTAGAAATGATTATATTTGCTAGGGGGCACAATACGACATTATGGTGTGTGTGCGTGTGTATGTGTGGGGAAGGGGGAGGGGTGATTTTTAGAGCTCTCACCTAGGGTGCCAGATTGGGATCAGTGAGTTCTAGGGCCCAATCCTTCACCCAACGCAAGTGTCTTTGCTAGTAATTTTCCCATCCAGCGCCCACCATACCACTACATGCACCTGTGTCCATTTGAGCTCCCATGAGTGTGGTTTGTTGGCGCATTGCTATCTTGAGTCAGCGGAAAGTGATTGTGCGATTGACCAATAAACACCTGGTCTAAAGCTAATGGAGTTTCACATTATCAAGAAAGTAGCACCTATAGCGGGTGCACGTGTGTACATTCTGCTTGTTACACACTCAGGGACGTACAGTTGGAGCATAATATTCTGATAAAAAACCTTTATATGATTGTTACCATGTTTTTTAGAATTGTTTAAATTAAGTTTATAATAACCTAAAATATTCTTATGGGAACATAAAAAAAGACATTAAACACGTTGTCAAAATGTTAGGTCATAATGTTCTCAACATTTTACGAAGGTTACTAAAAAAACATTTTTAGAATTTATTTTATAGAACAACATCATACCTTTTAAAAAACATTCTAAAAACTAAATAAAAAAATTAGGCTACACTGAAAAATTCCTAGAACACTGAATGTGCTTGGAACGTCAAATGTCTAGGTGGGTTTATGCTAATGAGGCTCTAGGGTTCACACAGAGTACGGTCCTCATCTGTATAGGCACAAAGCCATGTTAGTGTTCTCGTTCTACCTGGCTTTGGCCGTGATTCTCTACTGCACATTCTGCATCCTTAGCCGCCTGAGAGGCCGACAGTTGGCTCAACACTCAAAGATCATGAAGGCTTTGTGGTTGATCGCAGCGGTTGTGGTTCTCTTTATAGTTTGCTTTCTTCCGAGCAACATTACACAAATACTGATCTGGAGCAAGACCCGAGAGATGGTAAACCTTCCTGTTTCTCAAGTGTGTGATGCCCTGGAAAAATGAACACATCCATCACCCTCAGCATTACCTATCTCAACAGTGTTTTGGATTCTGTGGTTTACTACTTCTCCAGGCTGGTTTTCAAAATAATTTTTATGCATGCATGCATTAAAACAAGGATAAGCAGAAACTGCTTTGCTTTTTTATAATAGAGGGAAAGCAAAAATATATATATATTTTAACCTGATAACATGTTAAGATATGGGTACATGAAACACATAAATTCACGCATAAATTAAAATATATTAGCCTAATGATTGCAATACACATTAAGTTATCAATATGTTGCTTAATAATCAATTTTCTTGATAATTAATAATTATCAATATAATTATGTTTTATCTGTATGTGTGTGTGTGTTTGTAATGGTTCATTAAATGACATCTGCCTGGTGATTATTTTTGATACTTTCATACTTTGAAACACACACTGACTTGGAACATTACCATTTCTAAAGCGTTGCCTATTTGTTACAGTAACTCCACAAACACATAATTTCACATCAGTATAAATGTGAGGGATCAAACAGTACAGCAAGAGAACAAGAGAGTTTCTGTGAATATTTGGGGATTTATTTAGAAAAAATGTACATGAAAGAAAAAAAAAATACAACAACAAAATGAGGTAAACTAAGAAACCGTCACCTAAGATGGTAAGATGAAACACAACTTAATTGATCGAACAAATTACCATACAAATAGGTTTATATAAAGGACAGGTTAGCCTTACTAAGACGGGAGAAAATAAATTATAATTAACACATGAAATGTATAAGCAGCAAATGGAAATACATTTACAAATAAAGGATATAAATAATAAACCTTCTAAATAATTTCAACATCACAACAAACGTAACAACTGGGGTGCAGTATACACTTTAATATATTGAAACACAGTCCCTGAAGTAGAGACAGCCACCCCCACAGCTCCAGAAGAGTTGGTCTAGTCCAAAAAGAATGACCTGACACAAAAAGCTATGAACTTATATTATATAACTGACAACATGCCAACTAAAATGTGTGCACTCAAATCAGCAAGCATCTACTGTCAAACTAAAGTGTGAAACAAAGTGTATGATGATTAGTAATACTAAACAATAACATTTTCCACCAGTTCAGACCAATGTCACAATAAAGAAGGAACAACCATTTTAATACGTGACAACAAACCTAATGAATTGAAGAACTTGCAGCCTAAATATGACTTAACACTTTTGTATGTATAGTGTGGTGCCTCAGCATTGAATTGGTTTCCTTATAGGTGTAGATTTCCATGAACATGATGAATATTGCATTATATGATGAGGTGCAGTGAGTTACATTGTTCGTGTCTGTAGTTTTCCTGCTTTAATTAATTAATTCATTAATTAAGTTGGTTATTATTGGAACCATGACACTGAACTGCAATTAAAATAGCATACAAAATGCAGATAAAATGTTTTATCTGCATGTGCCACTATTAAAGCAATAAAGCTAATAAAGTAAAGGAGTTTCCAGTTTTTCTTATGTTTTCATTAGTATTCATTAGTAATACTATTGTAATAGTATTACAATAAAAAATACGGGTTTACAAGCACTGTAAACCCTTATTTTTACACTCTGTTACACCATAAATGGGCTTTGCTGTTACAATTGTCTCCTGGAGGGGGAGACCGTTTCTAGATTGTTTTTCTTTTAAAATGTCATCTGTCTCAGTTTTTTCCCCCAGAAATCTTTGAAGACCGGGCTGGAGAAGTAGTACACCACAGGATCCAGCACACTGTTGAGATAGGTAATGCTGAGGGTGATGTTAAAAGCTGTATTCAGATTTTCCAGGGCATCACACACTTCAGAATCAGTAAGGACCTTTTCTACCTCTCTGGTCTTGATCCAGATCAGTAGTTGTGTAATGTTGCTCGGAAAGAAACAAATTATAAAGACAACCACGACCGCTGTGATGAAGCACAAAGCCTTCTTGATCTTTGAGTGTTGAGCCAACTGTCGGCCTCTCAGGCGGCTAAGGATGCAGAATGTGCAGTAGAGAATCACGGCCAAAGCCAGGTAGAAGGAGAAAACAAACACGGCTTCGTGCCAATACAGGCGAGGACTGTGCTCTGTGTGAATCATAAAGCTCTCACACTGGGTTGTGTTCTCCCGTGGTAAAACCAAAAGATGAGCTGTAATGGAGACACTGAACAGCCACAGTGATAGTGCAACACAGCCTGCTTTTGAGGCACTCATGGAGTTGATGGAATGGTGTGGATGCACCACGCGCATGTACCGGTCCACAGCAACAGCAGTTAAGAAAATAATGCTTCCACTGCGGTTCATTGCCAACATGAAGAGAATAACGTTACAGAAAACGTCTCCAAAATTCCAGTTGAGCTCTGAGATGTAGTAGCTAGCCCGAAACGGTAGAGCCACATTCAGAAAGAAGTCAGCCAGTGCCAGGTTGAAGAGGAAGACTGTGCTGCTTTTCCAGGGTTTGAGGTGGAAGAAGATCCAGAGAGCCAGGCCGTTCCCTAGGAAACCCAGGATGAACTCTATCATCATCAGGGGAGGCAGTATCTTGGTCAGAAGTGTGCCGTTGAAATAGCATTGCATCTTGTTCTGTTACGTTACGTGTCAAAGAATGAAGCCTTGTGAAGACTTAGTATTCTTAAGCTGCAGCCCTCTTTCTTGAAAGTGACGTCGGTGGTTTTGAAACTCAATAGCATAAATGATTCTCAGGAAGTCAAATAGCTGACAACATAAATAAAACAGGATGGATGGTGTTTTTGATGTAAGATTATGTGATATTTGTACAAATACATTTTAAAAGCTTCAAACACAATAGAATACACACAGGACACTAAAGTTTATAGTTGATGTGAGTAAACACATTTTTCATAAAACATGAGCTTTTACTATCAACATTAGACAGATTTAAAACATGGGCCGGCATTCACAAAGCATTTTGTCTTACCGATAAGAGCACTCCTAAATCACACTTAAAGTTCCTAATTAATTGATAAAGGTTCCCTCCTAAATTCTATTAACCAATACTGAGACCAACTTTTACTAAGGAATTTGGAGAACTCCTGGCTAAGAGAAAGTGTGTTGTTAATCCGTTGCTATAGATGATGCTGTATTTCTTGAACAATGATTGGCTGATAGTCCTCCTGTGGCATCTGTCAATGCTACATTTGATGGACCACTTAAATTCTAATTTACTAACTTACAAAATGTATTTAATTTCTACAATGTGATAGTTATTTACTGCAGAATAAATTTAGTTCAATGTATTGCTTATTGTTGTTGCCTTATAGAAACCTATTGGATCCTAACCGTCCTAGAAAGGCGGAGGAGCTGGTTAAGGGAGTGTTATTTCCATTTGAAATATGGGCTTGTAAAGTCTTTTGAGAGTGTAATGTAAGGGCTATATAAATAAACAACTTGATACTGTGGGCTTTGCCAACCCTATCAAAAATAGCAGTGGGCTTCATTGGCAGCTACAATCCTATATAAACAATATTTATAAATGTATATTATTCAAAGTTGAACTATGTAGCCATAATGTGTTTCCATCATAATGTGGCTAGTGACATGTAGCAAAAACAAGTGAGAGCTAGTGTTGCTAACATCAAATAAAAACAAACAAAAACTACACTGTTCAAAATGGGTATTGTTGTAATGGTTCCCTAACACAAATAATACAATTAGTGTTAAAAAATAATACCACACTAATTGTACCCCGACCTATTGAAACAAATGAGGCAAACATTATATTGCAAATACAAATATGGACCTTAAATGCACAGAAACACAATTAATTATGGGAAAGGGGCCAGTGCTTAACTCTGTAGCTATTGTTTTACTACTGGTTTACTAAAAAATTAGGACTGACGCTCCCATTATATTTTAGGAGTTTTTCCTAAATCGGCAATTTATTTTGTGAATACCCACACAGAGACATAATGGTTTGGAGCTATTTCAACCATAATTCTTATTTTCCATATATACAGTATACCGAGCTGAAATACTGCTGAAAGCGTGTGAAGACTATGTTATGTTGTGCACAGGATCTAAGAGTCAAGGTTGGGGCTGGTGGACTCTACTGCTATCTAGTGAGAGAACCATAAAAGTGCTGCTACTGAGACACATTTCGAGTATATAATGTCGCCTTTAAGAGCAAGGAACAACCATTCTTAATAATATAAATATAATGAAATAACAGACACACCTTGAGTTTTTAACTCATTTAAATATGTAGGCTAGGCTATTTATACATTTTAGGCTAATTTGCAATTAAAGTAAAAGCAAAGTCAACATTTCAAAATAAAAGTTATTCTCATGCATAAATACCAAGATCGTATAGATCATAATAAGACACAATGACGTGAAGAAAGACGATGGCAGTCTTACCACATGGTCGGGAAAGATATTTAAAAAATATACTTACATTTAGTTTTATAATAACCAAGTTGGAGTCTGTTATGATTTTCTAATTATCTGTGTTTGTTTACCTAAGCATATTGCTTGTGTACATATTATAGCATATTCAAATTATATATATTTTAAAATAGAAAATAGGCCCTGTTTTATTCCATGTTACCCTAATTATAGCTAATCTGTTCAAATTAATTTTTAGTTACTATTACATTTAACTAATTGATTTTATATTTGACAACAATGTGTTCCTGTGAGTTCCTGTGTTCTAATACAAGAATGTAATTCAAATGCAATGTATTTTTCTTTTCAAAGTAACAGGTCATTGGTGTTCTGCTGGTTAGTTAATCCATGCTAGAACTGGGCCACACCAGACCCAGAGAATGTGAAAGAGCCAGTTTGACCTGATGGACACATACATCTCATTGTTCTGTTTTCCTGCAGCCAACCCTTGTGTGTCCTTCAGCTGCATACCTGGGAACCCTGTGATGATGGCTGTGAAGATTAATATCCAGTTGTACAACTTTGAGGATGATAAAAAAAAGATGAGAAAACATGAATACAAATATCTGAATATTTTTTGTTTGGAAAAAAAAATCAAAGAAACAGTTTTGGATAGCCTAATTACACATGTTAATGAAGTGGGAAACACTCATTTGTAGCCTAACAATGGCCACATCTCGCTTTCCACATACCTGAGGTCACAACCTGTCAGACAAGATTATAAGAATAGCCTACAAAATGAGTTAGGCTTTGGCCTGTAAACCGAATGCGTTAGGTTAATGAAATATTGTATCAGGGGGTTCTTTTATGAACTAGATCCGTTTTGGTGCAATAATAAAACTAGACACACACTAAATAATACAAATGTCTTTATTCAATGTCTAATGTGTATCATGAAATTGTCTTGATAAGCAAGACCAATAACACAACATTATATCACCTATCTATGATATAAAGCAGTGACACATGTTTGTAGGCTAGTTTTAGTAAGAACCATAATGCATGATTCTATTATCCTGATTCTCTAGTCTACAACGTTCGTCATAATTCACTAATCTAAATAGAACGACATATTACGCAGTAAACATAATAAACTTAGGCGGAAGATGCAAACAAAAACTTATTTCACTTTGTGGGTGGATCCATCAACGTAATGCAGTTTGCACACGCCTGCTTTGGCAGTTTTACGCCCGTTGTGCCATAATGATCCCCCCGCCAAAGGTGATTTCCTTTGCATCGTACGTAGCGCTTCGCAACCTGTCAGCGCTGCATACCATACGTACCCCATATTGGTATTTTCAGCATTCGTATATTCATGTTTAGTGCCTTATTTTCCTGTTGCACCCATTTCTAAGTTAAGTGCCATGCAAACTGATTTCGCCCAAGATATCGTTAGCCAAATGAATAATTTCGGCGGGGGTAACATTTTAGCCACACCTCCTAATCGCGATGCATCATCTGTAATGAATCCAGGCTGTGCTCCCAAATGCCACACGCACAGAAAGCCTGGAATCGGTGGTATTACTTTTTATGTGACCAAATATAAGAAACGCGGACTATTTAACAGTGCAATTGTAGTTTTTTTTCCACGGGTACCATCGTCGTCTAGCCTGTGATAGCGAACAAGAGCATGAATACCATTAGACAGGTGCCTACAAGGGTGAAATCCAGGAGAACTGAGACCAATTTAGGGGCGGAAAGGGAACATTTTGACAAGCAGCAGGTAAATCTTTGTGCTTTATGTTAAAGCTAACATTGTAATTGCGATGTTATATAATGTTAAACGATAGGCTACTGCGGCGCTGTTTCTACAGGCCTTTTTTTGTCTTTACTGTGAATCCTAAGCAGCTGTAGCCATGTGTCCGTTTGCGTCACTGTGAACTCCACATCCTAGGCAACATATCGTACTTATTAATTTGACTAAACGTTACACTAATATTAATAGCTGTGAAATTGCACTTGACCGGTGTCTTATCTTAAACGAATGTAACCTATGTCATTCAGAACGTAGACTAGTTGCTGCTTGCCAGTGTGCGAACCTTGGTTTTCGGTGGAGCTTACAGTATTTTTATTTTATTTACAGGGGGACGCTTTCGCTTGCCTCGAACAGAGAACACACTGTCACTCTTGCAGCATAGAAACATTCATAGCTGCAAGCATAGGTCTGTTATATAGTTATTTGGCATAGGCACTAGCTTTATGTCAGCAGTCAGCACATATGAATATCATTAAATCGCGCGAGTATCAAACCCCATTTGAGTAATTCACCCATAGTGTACTTTCAAAAATGTACCTACTTTAGCTAGCACACTTTACTGCTTATCTGACCATTTGCATTGTGCTGAAGTTTGGGACATGTCTAGTCATCTGTCATGTTTGCCTAGTCCATCCTGTTTAGCCACCTTTCACTTATAGTAGAAAATGGGTAGGCGACTGTTAACAGAGTGGTCTCATTATACTTTCAACAAGTGTGTGTGTATGTATGTATATATATATATATATATATATATATATAAATAAATAACAAGTATTTGACTTTTAAGCCCGCTAGCAGTTAAATTTAATAAAATGTGCCGTAATTTCCTAATGTAGCATACATACATATACTATTACTGAATTAATAAAGGTATTTGATATGCAGCCATCAGTTATTCAAAAGCATTGTGTGAATGCCACCACGATGAACAAATGTGGTTCACATATTGTATATGAGGTGCTAAACGGTAGTGTTACTGGTTCTTTACAGTGGGCTACTCTAGAAGAGAGCTCTGCCCTGTTTTAGATGCATTTAGGACAGGATCAAATGTATTGATACAATACATTTAATTTGGCTTTCTGAACCTACATTTATTAAACAAGCTTTTTGACTTTCTACAACAACAACCTAGTATCAGCAGACGGGTAACCTAATCCAAACACAGGTTGGAGGACAGAATTACAGGCAGGAAAACCCGGTAAAACTGAAAACATGGCAAGGTACAGCCTGACACATGGCCCCTAATATTCCGATTTGGAATCGGAACAGAGTCCCAATCCGAAAGAGATTTCATTCGGATGCAGAGGGGTATGAACTGTTCCATAAACCGATTGATAAACCGATTAGCCTACTCTCTGGTTGCGTTAATGCGCAATGGCCATAGTCTTTATGCTATGGCCATAAACTTTATGCTACTGTTTTGTGAATGCCGAACAAATACAAGGCAGGTGGACACAATAAGTGCAAGTACATCAGTAGAGTGACGTTTAAAGAGTAACTGCACCCTAAAATGTGAGTTACGTAATACGACTGAACTGTGATGCTACACATCAATGCTGTTTGTTGTTAACATTGTTAACAGCTCTAAACGTCATATCTGCCTAAAAAAGATCTCCCAAGAACCTGGCTGGCTACGTGTGTGCCTTCTGTGACACTTGTGTGCCAATCAAAGTTAAATGTTGACGCACTTCAATCAGAGGTGGGCTCTTGTAGCTGCCACAGCCCCCGCCCTTCTTTGGGGAAACCGCTGCGCCCGGTGTTTCTTGAAAGCCACGCTCATTCCAAAATGAGAGAGGGAGTGAAGGAGACTGAGCAGCCAGCAACACCTGCTTCTCACGTTCACGCCACACGCTGGTGTCGCGGTATCGACACCAGCTCCTTCCAGACTCCCGCTTACCACCTTGCCTACTTTCTTGATTTTTAATTAATTGTGCAGTGGGTGGAGTCAGGATCAACGCTGGGTTGAAGTTGGGCTATCAAAATAATTCTGTAGTTTTCCCCCCCCCATACCTTTTTTATATTGTACATACGATATTGCATTTCATAACACAGTGCATTAAAGTATGTGATCTGTGGGCCTATAACTTGCCGTGTCCAAGAGTTTCGGCTGCAATGAAAAGGCTGCAAAAGGGCTATATCAGGCGTGTGTGTGTGTGTGTGTGTGTGTGTGTGTGTGTGTGTGTGTGTGTTAGCTTAGCTGTTGTCATTGGCCTGCCCATTATACTACTGCTGATTCACCTTGTATACCGGAATGCTGTGCTACTCCCCCGTTTGACCTCTGTGCCAAGGTCAGATGTCCCCACACAGTGCTGTGTGTGCGCCTGTGCGCTGTTTGTTTTGCTTCTCTCCTGGTTGCCTGAGAGAGTCTCCACAAGGGACAGAGGGGCAGCATGGTGGCAGCAGTAGCAGAGGGTAAACACAGCTGCACAACATGAGAAATTACAAACAGAAAGATAAAGTTATGAATATTTCAAAATAAGATGCCACCAACTGACAAAATGTGAACATTTTTATCAAGTTCTACAGATGGATCGCTAAGGGGTTGACAGCGGTCTCTATTTATATACTTTCGTCATAGTATCATTATGACATAATGACTGACGTTTCTTTAAATATTGTTGTCCGTGCATATTGTATCATAGACGAAAGGCAACCAAATGTCAGCACATTACACCGAAGTTGCACACAGTTTTCTACTGGCAATAGATGCGTTACAGCAATGTTTTCATAATAAAGAACCACTGAAAGATTAGTTGAAAAAGAATTGCACCTATTGTCTTGCAAGGTAAACTCTTGGTTTGCTCAAGCAACGTAGGGTTATAAAAAAAAAAAAAAAAAAAAAATATTTACATCAAGCTTTTGATACATGCGTTCTTGACATTAATAGAGACGTGAGACTAGACTGAGGTTTACCTATAGCTCCTTACACTGTAATTCCCTACTCTGTGTATGTACCAAACAATGACTAAAACCTGTGAACCGTGCTATAGACTGTGCGCGACCTTGGCAACCACAGCCTTGGCTAGTCTGTTGAATTAAGCTGATAAGGACCTGCAATATGTATTCTTGTTGTGGCGGGCATTGTGCTCCAGTGTAAGGAAGTACAGGCTGCGTATTTTACCTTTTTGCTAGCTAAGCACGCTGTGTACCGCCTGGGATGTCCAAGCACATTGACACACTGCTGAAAAGCAGAGATGACAAGGTAAGTGGATATGGGATTGTGTGTGTGTGTTGTCAACAGACGATATGGCAGGCCTTGGAGATCACGGCTTTGCCTCACTCTGGCTACTAGCTCTCCACTGGAGGATCTTGGCCTGGTGTTTGGCGGTAGATGACCCGCTATCGCGCTGGGCACACTGTCGACCGTCAGAGCGCTGCCTAGTTTTGACTACCAAAATTAGTGTTTCTCCAGTTGCTTGAGTTAACCTCTGACCTACGTTGGGCCTTGGTGTTGACATTAATTGATGCTCAAGAAACTTGTTTTCCCAACCTGGGCATCTATTTGTTACGATGCCTTTTATCATCTTCCACTTTAATGCTGATTCACCGTTCTCTTGCCCTCTCTGGCTTCCCCACACTGACGGACTGGTCTTCTGAATGTATCATGAGAGTCCCCCGGCAGCTATGCTGTTCAACGGCCATCTGTTGGTACCTCCGTGCCAGGCTGTGTGTGCCAGCAATCCCCCCCTAACCCAATCTTATACCCCAGCTGTCTGCCTTCCTTCCCTTAACAAACTCCTCATTGTCATATGGCCGTGCACCAGAGCCGATCTCGTTCTCCCCTGTATCCCCCACACAGACACACACCCACCAATTTGCATCATGAGAAGGAGGGGGTGGGCTTCAATTAACCAGGACACCCCCCCTCCCACCTCCATACCTCCACTTCGACAGGCCCCCCCCTCCCTGAATGCCATGTTTAAACACAGTAGCCCCTCTGTGTTTTTGTTAGCCTGTAATACTTTGTTTACGTATGAATAATTAATGGAGCTGCAATGAAGGCATGTGCCACTAATGTAGCCGGGTCATTTTAAGGTTGGGCAGGCGAGGAAACATGGCATTTTTAAAATACCTACAGTGTACATGCGTTTGTGTAAACTCTCTCTAAAAACATTTTCTACATTAGTAGTAGAGCTACCTGTAAGCATCCTTGAGCTAACCCCTAACTGCTCCCGGTGGTTGGGTGCGCCTTGCATGGCAGCAGTCGCCATCGGTGTGTGAATGTGTGAGTGTGAGGCAAAACACTGTAAAGCGCTTTGAGTGGCAGAAAGGTAGGAAAAGTGCTGTATAAATGCAGTCCATTTACCATTTAGAGGAGTTCTAGGAACTGGGGTTACACGAGATGAGGCAGAATTAGACAATCTGCTGCCCCCTTTTCTGACTGAGCTGGTATTGCTCCCTCACGCTGGATTACACATGCATTAGACGCAGCAGCGGTAGTTTACTTATGGTGAAATGGAGAGGCACACATTGCACAACATGCTGTCTAATGATGTCTTCATTGTAAAACGGTATTTTGAAATGTACTTTTACTTATTAGTGTGTTTGGCCCACTGCTGGTTATGGTTAAATGCAGGATTGTCAGAAAGATGCAACAAGAGATGTGTTTTATTTTTTGGTCATTGTCATGTTGAAGTGTTTTGTAAACATCCAGAGGTGACCATTTTCTGACCTATATGGTTTGTGTGAACTAGTCCTAACAAACGCATGTATTGTTTCAATGTGAAAGGCAGGATGACATTGATTCTATTCCTGCAGTGTCTGGAATTTTTTAACGGACTTCCTGCAATCTGGCCATAGTCCCGATTGTGGTCTGAATGACCTTGCACATTGTGTACACTTGGTGTACGTAACATGCATGCATTAATGTTCAGAGGCTAGGGGGGAATTACGACGCATTGCATTGCCATTTTCCTGTTGTTTTTGTCAGCTTTTATTATTACTTTTTATTTATTTTTGTGCCAGTTATTAGAAATACTTTGATACACCGTTTATGATTATGATGAGCGGACTGCAGTGTAACATGACACAACAAAGTGTAAAGTATCTTTGGTCATTAGCATAGCTCTCATCAGAGACTCAGACTAGTCATGCATGACAGTTTGAAGATTTTGCATATCTGTTGATTTCCTATCTATCAGTTGAGCTAAACTGGCTTGACTTGCTTTGCCAGATTGCGTAGCAGTCGAAGTTCAGTGATTTTATTTTTTTGTTTGAGTGATGTATTTTCTGTTGCTTTGTTTCATTTAGTAAACACTGGGATGATAATGAATATAAGTCTACTATTGGTACCAAGGTAGCACCCTTAACCTGCACACTTGTGTCAAACGCTCTAACTTATCAAATCTCATATGCATCAAATGAGTTTTGTTTTGCCTCTTATGTCTATCAGCACCACGTCACGTCAACAATAGATTTTCATTGGCTGTTAACATTGTCACTCTCAAGTCTACATATGTAATAACAGTACAACGCTAGTGCACTGCTGTATTTACCTACTCATTTCGGTCAGGTTTATTTTAATGCAGTACACTATTTTACGAGACCTGAAAACAGCCAGATTAGTCTAGTCAAGTTTCCCAACAGATTATCCAGTATAAGTATAATGTCCGACTTGGTCATTGAGTTATGTAGTTTGTAGTCGTGCATGTCAATAAAAAAAAAAAACTCTCCTGTCACTTAGGCAGATTTGGAAGAAGTTAGGCACGGTGTCCCAGACTTTACGCAAGTTAAGGTGGGATCTGCTAGACCACATGACGTGCTGCCTGCATTCATTGGAGTTAGGTCATTCATAGTAAGGGCTTTGGGGCCGTTTCAGAAATGGGGAATGCTAATGAAAGGTTATTTTTGTTTTGTGTTCATTGACTATGTTTGACCTATTTAAGACTGCACTTGGAATGTGGTTTACAAACTTTACATGACTCATCTACAATGTTGGGTCACACCCAATAAAACCGCCTAACTGGTGATTTAAAGTAATTAAAATCAAATGCGCTTCGTAATAGTTTGACTTTATTTTAATGAGTTGCATTCCTTAAATACCTGTTGTTACACAACACAGTCTAATATTAGAATTAGCTTAACATTGCATTACGTTTCCCATGATGCACCTGGGCGGTTTGTTTTGTAATGCTGACACAGCCGGTTGGGTGTAGCCATGTCTGTCTGCCTAACTACTGTACGTCATGGGACTTGTAAAGCCGGGGCGTGGTGGAACAACGTCTGCTTGTTTCCGGGAACAACCCTGTCCCTCTCTCCAGGATCATTAAACGCAGTGTAAACAGACCAGGCATACACACCAACACAAAACAGAAGTGTCACCTTTTTCATAATGTTGGGTGGAATTAAACATGCTCTTGGAGACAGGAGCATGCTTTACATAGCTCAAAGAAATGTGCATTACAAATGGGACATAAAGCATTATTATTTTTATTATTTATTTTAATTTTATTATTTTATTAAAGGTATAGCAGGCTATTGTAAGACAATACATGTTTTGTCAAATTCACCAAATATTTCCTGGCTATTTTAGCGTTCTAATCTACGCATATTTTCTACACAGCCCTGGCACCGTAAATCGCAATATAAACAAAGTGGCGAACACCGTGGTGAATCACAATGCCCTTGGCTTCACAATGGGTTTCAATGTGTGTGGCGGGTTTTGATTTGAGCTTGAAGTTGACAAGCATTCTCCAGACTGACTGACTCACTGACAACTGCCTTTTAAGCATGTTTTCTCTGCCTTCTCTTCCAGCTGAGCAGCATCAGCAAAGCCATCAACTCTACTGAGACACCTGTGAAGGAGAAGCATGCCCGCCGTATCCTTCTGGACAATAATCAGTTAACTTATTTTCAAAAACAGAAATAAAACAATAGTTTGGGTGCAAATAAATCCTATGTACACACGGTCATAGGTGATGTAAGCTCATTGTTTTGCACGTCAGTTTGGTCTAGATTTAAGGAGATGAACTAATGAATAATCCATGTCCGTGGGTAAAAGTATGATATGATGAAAATGAGCGGAAATACGATACAAAGATGTTGTTGGCTATTTTATCTGTGTAAATGAGGTCAGGAAGTCACCCACAAAAAAAATGCAAACGGCCCATTGTTTCAGTTGGGGAAATTAGTTGAATGCCAATGACCCCACAACTGCTGTTATATTGACACTGTTCCGGCACTCTGCAGAACCTGCCCCAGTTCACTGTATACGTTTGAGACACTGCCAAAGATGTGGCTGACGGGGAGGGATGGGGAACAGTATGGGGGAGTAGAGAGTGGTGTTTGCTACTCGGCCCTCTAGCGCGGCCATGTCGAGGAGGTTCAAACTGAAAAGACACCGGCTTCAACCACAGCGCAAGTTCTGGACACGCCTCGAGGAGTAAAAGCAAATGGCGGTTCTAAGCTGCCGTTTGCTTTCAGTGGATTGTTGCTGTAAAACCAGCCATGGTTCACGGGAAGCTCGGTGTGCACGTGACACGTTGTCAAGCAAAAATGGAACTGGTCTCTTAAGTGGCCGTGTCACCAAAAGCATTTTGCTGACATAGGCAGCGCCCAGGCGGCTAAATCTGCCATGCATGGCCTGAAACAAAGTCACTTCACCCCAAATCAGTTTTCTGCAGAAATACCGTTGTGGCCTCAGATTGATCGTAGGTACTTGGGAATGAATGTAAAATATAGTTTAAAAACCCTGTATTGCCCCCAGAGACACATAATGGGCAATATGATGGTGAAATATGCGGACCTCCCCATTGACTTGCATGGAACGCTGGGTTGTGAAAGCCCCCCTTCGCTCCAAAAACCGAATGCGGAAGTGCCGTCCATTGAACCCTCTCTGTTAAATCTCCTTAACGGGTGCCGACAGGGATCATCCTGGGGACCTACAGGGAGAAGGGGGCATACACCTTCTGGTCCTACGCCCTGGGTCTCCCCTTGTCCAGCAGCTCCATCCTCAGCTGGAAGTTCTGCCAAGTACTACACAAAGTGCTGCGGGACGGCCACCAAAACGTAAGGGCTCGCTCTTCCAGCGGAGAGCGACGAATGTTCTGACCACTAGGCTCATAATGGGGGGGGAATATGTAAAAGGATACATGTTGAGTTTTAAAACGCTCCACCGGGGTGGAGGGGTGAATATAATGGAAACTTAATGAGTGTTGTTGGTTTATCTACTGGTGTTAATGTGATATTTTCTCTTCCATTTCCGCTGCAGAGTCTCCAGGACTGCTTGAGACATCACAGCACTCTAATTGAGATTGGAGCACTGTGGGTGAGTCTGCGCTTTAAAACTTGGACATTTTTAAAAATAATTTTTTATTTTTTATTTTTGAATTTCCTGTAATAATCTTTGCAGAAGGCATATCTTATAATTTGCTTTGTTAATCTACGTGTATTTTTAAATGTGTATAATACCATGTAATGTACATACATTGTCTACAAATGTACTGTGAACATATGAATAGAGCATGTAATAATATCTGGTGATATTATTACAAGCAGTGTTTACATTTTAAAATACAGTAGGCATTTGGAAATGACTAGATAAATGCCCTGGTGATTATCAGTCCTCCATGGCCTTTACATAATCACTCAGTCCAGAGAAAGATGAGAGTAGAGCAATTGGTCTAAAGATGGACACGACATTTTATGAAGCTCAGTCCAGTGCTAATTCACTCTGGTTTCCAGGGCAACCTCCATGACAGATATGGACAGCTGGTGTCTCTGTATACTAAGCTGCTCTGTACAAAAATGGAATTTCATGCGAAGGTAAGATCACCCATTGTTGTTGTATTGTGTGCGTCAATAGAGGCCCAAAAAGACCGGAGTGTTTAAGCATGGATTGGGGACGATGTTCTTCAGCATAAGCCATTTGAATCGAGCTTATTGTAATTGTAAGCATCACTTTCTACCATAAACGGATGCTGATGCAGTATATTATTGCTGGTCGCTTTTAGAAGATGTCCTCAATAGATTTAATTGGCCTTAGGACAAATATTGGTGTCCCTGCGCTGTGTGAACGAGCGCGTTGAGTGTATGAACAATAACTCGAGTTATTAAGCGGATTTGTGTTACTGTTATTTCAAAATGGCTGCTGGCAGTAATTTAATGTGCATAAAATGCAGCATTCAGAAATTCGGACCAACCTGGAGGTCACAGATGAGGTCCTAGAGCGTACTGCGGGAACGGACATCAATAATGTGTGAGTGTCCTTTTCCTTTAATACAGATGTGTGTTTATCTTCCTTGACCCTAATTCTCATCCCTGTTCGTACGACACGCATGCAAGCCTCTATATATGAGCCTTGTGCTGCTTTTGGTTCACAGGGACACACTATTGAGTCCAAGTGGGTGGGTGGGGGTGGGGGCACCCCACCTTTTTTTTTTTTTTTTTTATTAAACTAACAAGGGTATCATCTTTTCTCCTGTAGGTTCCAGCTCAGTGTGGAGGTGTTTGATTACATGGACGCGGAGCTGAGGGTGGCCGAGACGGGTAAACGGGCCCTTTCTCTTACCTTGCCTCCACTCCTTTACAAATGCAGGGATACATTCAGTAACACGACCTGACCTACAGTATAGGGCTGTATCCTGCTGACAGGATCTAGTAATGTGCCAAGGGCTACTTTTAAAAAAAATAGAAAAGAGAAGGTTTATTTTGACTACTTGTTTGTTGGCCCTTCTTAACTCTCTCTAATGCTCTCTAATGTTTAGGTTTTGATAGACAAACATTGCATTTGCACAGCTTAAAAGGCAATAGTCAATGTTATTTTGAGCCACGTACATTTTACCACAAAGCACAACATAATTTACCAGGGCTTAAAAGGGGCCATATGCTTCATTATTTTTAACATACTTACTTCCTTTTTTGAGCTGAAAATTCATATTCATTTGGTGTTCCAGAAATTAAACTCACCATCGCTGGGACAAATTTGAATGGCTCATTTTACACTTACATTTTTTTCAGACTTTCAGCTCAAATGTCTAAATATAAAACCTGTTTAATTCTATTATAGTTAGATTGATGGCCTTATCGTAGGTCACTGCCAATCACTGTGCAAACCGCCCGATTCCAGACGGCGTCTGGTCGCCTGGTGTATTTCTAAAGGCCAATGTATGCTTCTGCGTCTAAGCTGTAACCTACAGACGACGCAACTGTCGTTTGGATGCATATGCCAGCGCTTTGGAATTGGGGATCTTTATAACCCCGTCCTGTACATGCACACACTGTCCATTTGACAGTCCTAGAGTTTCGTTGGAAAGAAGTTTTAGAACGTGTATATATTCCTTGCTATAACGCGTGTGTGTGTGTGTGTGCGTGTGCGTGTTTGTGTGTGTTTTCCAGTGATTCGGCAGCTCAACACGTCCATTGCCATCTCCACCCTAGCGGCGGGCCAGTGCCGCCTGTCCCCGCTAATCCAGGTCATCCAGGACTGTAGTCACCTCTACCACTTCACAGTCAAGCTCCTCTTCAAGCTGCACTCCTGTAAGGACAGCAATTCACCAGCTGTCTCTACAGAAATGTTTATGCTGTTTTATATGCCATTTAAAGGTGGAGACAGCGATTATAAGCTAATACACTTTGTGAAATTCGGGCAAATATCTCCTCACGGACTGCTATTCTGTTTTGTGTGAGACAGAACATACACACACACACACACTATCCTAGCCTTGGCAACTTGTGTTTAATGTGGGGGGGGGGGTGAGAGGATCTTCTGAGGGAGCACCATATGGCGTTAAAGTAATTTTTTGTTTTGCTAGAGCTCCAATACAAACAATATTTTCCAGAATCAGTCTGGAGTCTTAAATCTTTTTTAAATACACCATGCATGATGTTCGCGTAAATATTGACCTTGTATATCTAAAGCTTTATTTGTGGAGTATTTTGTTTTGTTGTTCTTTTATTGTGGCCTCTAGCCTGGTAAGGCCATCCTGATTCTGCAAATTTTGTGATTTGCTCTGCTTAGCATATCAGTCTGGAAACACTCCATGCAGTTTAGGTGTTGCCAGTTATCATCAGCAGGTGATTGGACAACCTTTTAACCAATTAAAACACAATTCAAACAGGCGCCGATTGAATTGCTGTTGGCGCCAACTGAACTACCACTTGATGGGCCAATATATGTAACTAGCTGACAAATGGTCTTGAATTGAGATGTGAACTCAAAGTTCAAAGAGGCTGAGCTTGTAAAATCAGGTGTTTTGTTTTCAGTGTTCGACATGTAAAAGATCATGGCTCCAAACAGGGTGCATGTTGTTAGCTTAGTTGGCGAGCTAACTCTCTAACCCTGCAGTTGCAAATCTACAGCCACAGGTAAGTAGCTACAGGTATTAGGTATTATTAGACTATAAAGATGAGAAAATATGAACGACTGGTGACGGAGGGTTTTGATTGGTTAATGGGAATGTTGGTCCAGGAACATGTCCTAATGGGCATAGTCGGGACAAACATGTTTGTCTTTCAAATCATTTGGTGCATATCACAAGCAGTGTTGCAGTAACGTGTAGCTAGCATTAGTGTAGCATCTTTTCTGCATACTGTATCACAAGCAAAGGTACTACTACAGCAACATAGTGCTGCGTTTGTCATTTCAGGTCTCCCAGCTGACACGCTACAAGGTCACCGTGACCGCTTCCACGACCAGTTCCACAGGTGAATGCGGGACCCCGGGCTACATGTGAATGAGCGCCAGGGCGTTCACTACAATGAAACACGATCCAGCCTCGCCCTTTTCAACCACATCACTTTGCGCTGATGCAAATATTCTCATCACAACCGCCCATCCCCCAGCCATTATAGCCTGCCACGGTCCTGGGAAAAATGAGTCTGACCTGCTTCTGAGGACATTGATATAAATTATACTACAATTATATAAATCGTTAACAGAAGTAATAGTGTAGCGTCTTGGTGTCTATCTGCTGCAAACTTATCAAGAATATGGAAATGTTGGCAAAACACACTTAGAGGAGTTAGAACTCTCCCAGAATATGAAATGGTGCACAAAAAGGACGTGAATATGTGGCGGATGGGTAGAGAATTAGCTTTGAACAACCCAAATGATAACAAATTAATGAAACTGTTAATTTGACGGTACTTGTTTGCATGATCGGCCCACAACAGCCTAAAGACGTTCTTCAATAAAGCCAGAGACATGCAGTACTTCAAGAGGCTCATCCAGATCCCCAAACTGCCTGATGTAAGAGAGCTCATCAACGTCTACAATAAAACACCTTGTATGGTTCTGGTTCCTACCTCTTTGTCCCCCCCCCCCCACCTCCCGTCTGTGTCCCCCAGTCGCCGCCCAACTTCCTGCACGCGGCCTCGCTGGCCAAGCACGTGAAGCCGGTGGTTGTCATCCCGGACCAAGAGGCCGAGCCACAGGACGACGACGATGACGACCCCGAGCCGCTGATCGACGTGAGCGAGGTCGCCGCGCCCGTTGTCCACGCGCAGCCCCAGGTAAATTCATCCCCCCCCCCCCCCCCCCCACGACACACTATTAAATTAGTGGACGAAGAGTAGACTAGCAAAAGAATGCCGTCCTCTGTGACAATATTTACGTAGCTCCCTCACTTTGGACAAGGAGGAGCTATACTTTGGTGCAACGCTAGAATATAAATGACAGAATATTAGCCATAGCTTTAGCCTTAGCCTTACTGCATGTGATGTAGTGAGTTGTGTCTTCATCACCATTCACTCTCTTCCTTGCAGCAGTTCGACATATTTGACCAGACATTTGGACCTCCCAACGGTGGCTTTGATGAAAGGTGAGCCGTTGCCCTCAGATAAGGGGGATGCATTCTCCCGCTCTCCCGCCGTTATTATACACATCATTCTACGTATTTATTTACATGGCATTATACTGAATGGTCTTACGCAGATGCATACAGTGTTTAAGAATACAAATGCATGCACCCCAGTCTGTACACAATGGCACACAGCCCATATTGTGACCGTGAGAGCGAGTGTCTGTCTGGTTGGAGACTATATCCTGCTGGGTGCAGTTTCTTTTCTGTGACCGTGCATTATCGACCCCGCAGGGATCTGCAGATTGACGCACTCAAGCGTGACTTGGAATTGTTGAGGGCAGAGCTGGAGAGAGTCAAAGCTGAGGTATGGAGACGGAACAAACTGTCAGTCATTATGTTTTTTCTTTCTTTCTTTAAACTATACATTTTCTAAAAATACAATGGGAGACTTGTGCATGATTGATGTGCATGTGGGAATCTGCGTTACTTTGGGTGGATGAAAATACCTTGTGATGCCAGTTGGTGACTTCACCGCGAGTGTCATTCTGGACTGGCTTTAAGTCCACGCTCTTGGGTAAGTCAGCACCATGCTGGAGGCTATTGATGTATTTCAGTTGTTACATCAGTCCTTGACTGTGTTGGGCATGACTTTATTTATATATATATTTTTTTTTTTATTACATTTCTCCTTTTGTTTTTTCAGTCAGCACAATGCTTGAGGCTACAGGTGTAGTTTAGTTGTGACATCAGTCCTCGATAGACTGTGATAGACGTGTGGTTCATCCAATCACCTGCCTATTTTCTCAACATGCCTGGCTTGCCATTTTCCAACCAATTTCAATGGACTGCTTCCCAGACGGCTGTGTGTAACAAACAATCTGGCACATCAGGTTAGCAAATAACCCACCCTGACGTGTGGAATGTAGCAAGTTGTTAGGAAGTGATGGGGGCACTGAGGTTTTGATGCCAGCTCTTGTCACATATTTCCTCTCTGAAATGGTTGTTTCTTGTTCAATTGCTTGTGTTCCATCACTAGGAGATGGACACGGAGTTCGCATAGACATCTGGTTGGTATTGTTAGACAGGCCAAAAAGCTTTTGTCAATCTGAAAGCATCTGCTGGATTGAACATTTATTTATTTTTTGTTCTGTTTGCTTTTCTTGTAAATCTTAATGCATCCAGTTCTTGCACTAATGTTAGTCAGTGTGCTCAGGGCTTTCCAGTAATGAAATGGATCCCATCTCTCCTTCAGGCTCAGCGCTATATCACTCAGCTCAAATCGCAGATCAACAGCTTGGAGGCAGAGCTGGAAGAACAACGCGCCCAGAAACAGCGCGCCCTAGTGGAGAACGAGCAGCTGCGCATGGAACTGGAGGCCACGCGTCGCCGGAATGCGGAGCACGAGAGCATACAGGCCACCTTCGGCGAGACAGAGAGTGAGTCCAATATCCACGACTTTGCTCAACTCAATTAAAATGAGCTCAATTAGTTTTATTGGCTTTAAAGTTCCATTGACAATGTTGCCATCAAACATAACAAGGCGATAAGCAAATAATTTTCTGTGGCCGTGCACAACATGAACGTCAATGCTACATCAATATTCACCATTTAATTACACAGAGTTGTGCCCATGATGGGCGCAGCTATACACTTCGACTATCTAATGTGGGGTGTGTGATATCATATCACGTGTGTGTGGTTGTCGTTGGCGTGTTTAGTTATTTGACAGCAAGATGTCTACTTTTAATTTGTCGTTGGCTGGGTCTACACTCGACAGTTGCTGTGCTACATGCAAATACATGCAAATGTCAAATGGAAAATTGATTTGGTGTACAGACTCTGTCACCGTGATTGCGTCCAGAGTGAGGAGCGATTCAAGCAAAGTGCATGTGTGTGTCCCAAACCGTAACCTCTGTTTCTCCGTCGCTCAGAACGATCTCAAGCCACTGAGCAGCGCTATAATAAGCTGAAAGACAAGCACACCGAACTGGTAGCCAGCCATGCGGAACTACTGAGGAAGGTACTGTGTGACCACTTACTAGTCCAGACCGAGGTGTTTTAGTTCATCACACCCATGACTACTAAAAGAAAGTTGCTTCTAGTTCACCCCAATGAAGAACATTGTATCAAGACTCTCTAAATGAATGCATTTGCAAGCCCTCGATTCAGCGTATGAAGGGTGGAGGGTAACGGTCAGTGTGTTTTTATGTGCCGACAGAGTGCAGACACAGTCAAGATGTTGTCAGATACACAGCAGACCCAGGAGGAAGTGGAAAGAACCAAGCTGCAACTCTCATTTGAGGTGGAGCGCATCAAACAGGAAACCGATATGAAGGTTGGTGGTGTGGGAATTAGCTCTCATCATCCCACTTATTAATTTTTGTTATTTTATTTAAAGGACCTTGTTCATGTAAAAATATCAATTTCATTTAAATCATTGTTTCCAAGCTGCAACAAGGCCAACACATTGACATGAGGTGCGTTGTCTGTACATTGGGAAATATACGGGCACACAGGAAACCATGCTTGTTGCATGTCGGGTTACTTTGTTATTGCGTAGCAGTGTTCTGAATGCGGCTTAACCTAACGTAATTCTGCAGTTGCATGTTGTGACCAGAGAGGCCGCCAGATTTCCAAGTTGTGTTTTTTTTTTTGTGTTTGTGTACTTGACAGTTGGAGGAGCAGAAGTTTGAGATGGAGAAGCTGCGTAGAGAGCTTCAGGAGAGGATGGCAGAAATGATACGCATGAAGACTGCTCTTCAGAGCAAGGAGATGGTATGCATGTGAAAGGAACGAGAAACCCTGGGAATAACTATTCTTATTTTGTCATTACGTTAATGGTGGATTGAACTTGTTCGTTTTCAAACCCTTGTCTAGTTTCCTTACCTCAATATCAAATGTGTCCTCCATTACTCTTCTGTCAAGCCACAATCATCTGGTATAGCATACTGCTTAAGTTCAATACATTTTAAATATAAAAATAAAGTTAATCTTTGGGGAATGGCATAGTTCTCGGAAGTCCTCATCATACGCATGTATATGAGTATATATTAATCCTTAACAGGCCTGCAGCAACAGCCATACAGCAATATGGTAATCAAAAACCTAAAAACAAACACACATGCAGAACAGAAGACGAACACCACAACCAAACAGAAAATAAAAGGAGGAGGTGGGTGTCTCGCAACAAACTCGGCAATAGAGAGAAAATGGCGGAGACTATTTAAAAGGAAGCTCCTCCTACTGAGGGCCAATTAATAGTGTGAGTCAGTTGAGTGGCGGCTGACTGTCGGCTGATAGCCGGCAGTGTTCCGTGGCCTTCCAGAACTCAATTTGTTTCTCAAAATCATACTTCAAACGTGTCTTCAAAGCTGATTATACAGTACATACGTCAACAAGCATGTAATTAATGGACAACATCAGAGATATTCTTAAGATAAGGAAGCTACAGAGTCTGAGGTTTAACAAAGGGTCAATACCACTTAAGTTGTAACAAGCACATTTTCTTCAAGCTCAATTAAAGGGACACCTGAATTACCCTTTTAGTTATAAAGACCTTGTTGTTGTTGAACAACAAGGTTTCTGAGCACCTGCCTACATACCCTCACCTCCCCTACAACCCGTCCCCACTACAGCTATTGGTTTACGATGTGATTTTTGCCACGCAGGACGTATTCCTCACCACGTTGCCACATTGCTATTAACCAATCACAGCTCTTTGACATCGCCAGTGTATTGGGTCTCTTATGTCATCTTTACCCGTTTTCATGTTAATTAGCAATATCTTAATGGCAACCTTTTTGTTAGCATAGAATGCCTAGTTGGCAAGCTAAATTGCCAACTCATACAGCCACAGGTAGGTAGCTACAGCTCTAGGTAAGTATTAGATTATAAAGATGAAATATGCATTAATTGACTGATGTCAGAGGTCTGATTGTTGGTCAAGGAACGCACAAGCAATGTTTATCCAGGAACACATTCTACTCGGAAAAATCACATTGTGCACCCACACTGTATTTGGGCTCTTATATCATCTTTCCCATTTAATGTTTGCGAACAATATCCGATCATATTGGCCAGCTTAGTTGTTAGCTTAGTTGGCAAGCTAACTCTCTAACCCTGCAGTTGCAAATCTACAGCCACAGGTAAGTAGCTACAGGTATTAGGTATTATTAGACTATAAAGATGAGAGAAAATATGAACGACTGGTGTCGGAGGGTTTTGATTGGTTAATGGGAATGTTGGTCCAGGAACATGTCCTAATGGGCATAGTCGGGTCAAGCATAAACGGTGAGCTAATTATACTGTGTGTGTGTGTGTGTGTGTAAACAGAAGCCGGGTAATAATGTGGCCCGTGTCTCCCGTATGCTGCCAGGCGGGGGAGCAGCTGAGCAGCTCGATGTCGGGCCTGCAGGCGGAGAAGGAGCGCCTGATGCGGTCCGTGAGTGAGAAGGAGGCGGAGCTGTCGTCGGTGCGGCAGGCTGCCCAGCTGCAACAGTCGTCGCTGCAGCAGGAGCGGGACCGCGGCAGCCGGGAGCTGGGCGAGCTGCAGGGGAAGCTGCAGGAGAAGGTGGGAGGGGGGGCGGCCGGGGCCGGCGTGGGGGGGGAGGGGGTTGGCCGGGGCCTAGCCCTGCACCGGAGATCCTGGGGATAATAATGGAGATGGAGCTTAATAATAATGGCAGTTATTATCAAAACAAGAGAATTAAGTGAACGGAATATGAGATCTACACAAGAATGCTGTCGTTGCCATCAAGCCCATTCCAACAGTGTTACTCGTACTATCCAGTCAGAGGCAGGTTGATGTATGTCAAACTGCCTTAAAGAACAGGTCACACAGCTGCTAATGTCATGATATTATTTGGCATGAGGGTGTGCTTGAACGTTTCCCAAAAACTTCTCTTGCACACATATTGCCAGTGTGCCATTGGTTAAGCTACCGTGTGCCAATGGGTGCTGACCACTGCACTAGAGTATACTGGCATTTGCTTGTAGCGCCGTGGTGGGCAAACTGATGGACCCTGGCAGGCACTGTTCGTCTGTCTGAAGAATACTTTTAAAACAGAATTTATTCTCAATGAGTTATTACCTGGTTAAATAAAGGTGTCAGATTTAGAATGAAAAGTAGCAAATGTACATGTTTCAAAAACCTGTTTCAAAGACCTAATAACACTGTGTGCAGACGAATCGCGAGGAGCAGCTGAAACAGAAGCTTCTAGAAGAGCAGTTTGCCCTGCTGCAGGGAACAGTGGCCGAGGCTGAGAACATCATCCAGGACGCAGTGGCCAAGCTGGACGACCCCCTTCACATCCGCTGCACCAGCTCCCCAGGTCAGACCTGGGAAAGGGCCTGTTCACAACACGTGCAAAGGAGAACCTGACTTTTCTCTGCGTGAACAGTGGAGGGGTGGTAATGGTAGTTGTTTGTCGCTTTTCAGAACAAGACTGCTGTTTTGGTTGCAGTGGCACACTAGCTGCATTTACACAGACCCTAATATTCTTATTGGAATCGGGTTAAAAGCCCAACCGAAAGAAACTGCTCCCTATAATCACCATGATTGGAAGAGGAGAGGGTAGTATAAGTCGTTATATGACCCGATTTAAATAAGAATTCTACCATGTAAACGGTTAACCCCGATTACTTCCTGGTTGCGTTCTAATGCGCCAGAAAGTATCCATGTAAACCCAGCTAGTGGGTAGAGCACAGTGGGGCTGGTTAGTTATCCACCCCCCTGCCACACAGTAATTCCACTGTCTGTGCACCGTGATGGGCGCTTCAGTCTTGGTATAGCCGGATATGCCCGATCATATGTACATGGCTGCGGCATCCTGACTTCTCGCAGGACGTCTTCAGTGTAAAAAGATGTTACAAGTTGCTGGCATAATATATATTGTTTAGGTTGGCATTACCCCGATATTGTTTCACCATGTCTCTACCTGCACACTTAACTGATTAATATTAGCAGAGGCAATTGTTTCAGCACGTGTGCCAACGAATGGGTTTTCTTGGGCTTGTTTGTCGGTGGGTGTATACGCAGTTCAGTTTCTATGGTGAGCAGGATTGCAACAGGAGGCACTTCTGATCAGGTAGAATGATACTGCAGTTGAAACTGTTTAAAAGGGCTATATAAATGCAGTCCACTTATTATTTTACTTTTACATATACCTCAATGTGAAAGTCAAAAAGTCTTGTCATTCTCTAGTGGGGGATGAACTACTACAACACTTGCATAATATCTGATGTCAGTAAGCACAATGGTGTTGTGTAAAGCATGCGTAACCGGCCTCTATCAACTTTAGCCCACATTTAGGTAATGTGAGAGAGCCCTGGGAACACACACAGCGGACCCTTTATGTATGCACAGGGTCTCTAGACCTAGCTAGCTATTACAGCACATGGCCTACTGGGGTCTATAGACCTAGCTAGCTATTAGTGCCAGAAAATACACTGGTCCCCACCCTCTCTCTCTAAAAGTTTGAATGATGCAAATGTGTGTGTGTGTGTCTCCTGCTTGTAGCTGGTGTGTTGATACAAGTGTCAGCAAAACAAAAACATGTTAGATTGCAACAAGATGAGATTGGCACAGGAAATTGGCACAATCGCTGAAAACAACCTTGCACAATGTTTTGCAATAACGAGCACAGTGCTTCTTTATTAGACTGGCTCTACTGTAGAGCCACACACAATGTGTAGTCATGGGACCTTAGCTCCAACCGGTTATGCTATGGGATCTTAACGTGTTACGTCTCTGACAGTGTGTGTCAGGGTCTCAATGTTGTCTCTGGTGTGATGGTGTGACTATATGTGTGCATGTATGGATTAAGCATAGCTCACACAAGTGACTTGGAGGGAACCACTGAACACATACACCTAGCTTTTCTCTGTGTGAATGGTGGAGGGGTAGTAATGGTAGCTATTTATCGCTCTTCAGAATAATGTTTTTGTGGCAGTGGCACAGTTAGTTATCCAGTATTGTTTGGGGTCTGGTTACACCAGGGTAGGGAAAGTAGGCTACAGCAACAGATCGACAGAACTTACACCCTCTTGTTCCGTTCTCTCTCACTTTTTACCGCAGACTACCTCATAAGCCGGGCCGAGGCTGCGCTGGGTTCCGTCGACAAAGTGAAAAAAGGCCATGCAGACTATCTTGTCAACATGGGTGGTGAGCAGCTCGGTATTCAGTGGCAACGCAGATGCTTTTACCCACGATGGCTCTCAGTATGTGACGCCTCTCTCTCTGTCTCTGTCTCCATCTCTCTTTCCCTCTTTGTGTCTGACCAGATGCTGGAGGTCTGGTGAGGGCCTTGACCCAGTTCTCCCACTTGTCTGCCGACACGATCATCAACGCCAGCGCTACTGCACACATGGCGCCCACTGACCACGCTGACCGTAAGAACACGCACATCCTGACACACATGAGCACACACACACACAGCAATATCCCGACACACACATACCGACACACACATTTCACCCAGAATTATTCTTCTGCTGCTATTGGTTCTGTGGTTTATCTATGCTCTTTAACCACCACCACCCCTCTGCAGGACTGCAGGAGAACTGCAGGGGTTGTGCCACCCAGAGCTTGCAGTTCCTGAGGGAGCTGAAGACCAAAGCCACTCTCTCCAGGGCAGACCCAGCTGCCATTCGCATCATTATTCAAAAGATCCTCCACTTGGGCCAGGTTTGACGCTGGAGACAGCCTTTAATGTTACATAAACACTTTTTAAACCACGTCGACCTTAAGGGACAACTCTTCTAAATGTGTAGACATTCCTTGTGAGTACAGGCGCACTTATTGGGTTGGTTCCCTTATTTGAGTACTTTAATTTGAATTAGTACTGTGACTGAATGGTTGATGTTGTATGTGGGTGTTTTTAAGATGCTGTCTTGGCCAGGTGTCTCTTGTAAAGTAGATGTTAATCTCAATGAGACTTCTACTGGTTAAATAAAGGTGTGTGTATATAATTGAGTCTGTACCGAAGAGAACGCATTGGTCTACCGTACCAACTGTACGTGGAGGGTGATGGGACGGCGGCTCACGTCTCCCTTTGCTCCCCCCCCCCAACCCCCGCAGGAGCTGCGGCCCAAAGGCATGGACGTGCGCCAGGACGAGCTGGGAGATATGGTGGACAAGGAGATGGCTGCCACATCAGCTGCTATTGAGGACGCGGTCCGCAGGATTGACGTGAGTGTCGCGTGGAGACGTGAGAGTCCACCGCGGACGTTGCACTGAGATGGCTGATAGTGTGTGTGTGTGTGTGTGTGTGTGTGTGTGTGTGTGTGTACAGGAAATGATGAATCAGGCACGAAAGGACACATCCGGAGTCAAACTGGAAGTCAATGAAAGGTTAGTTGTTAGTAGGTTGTCGTTACACCTTCTGTGTGTGAAATAGGTTCTGTGGTTTGATTCTTCCTTATTAGTTCTCCACTTTAAATTACATTGTTTTTGAGCTTTGTGACTGTTAGCGATCATATTATGATATTGCCACTCTGCTTATAGAATCCTCAACAGCTGCACAGACCTGATGAAGGTATGTTTGGCTTTTATCGCCCCCACAATGTAATAACATCCCCAGATGAGCAACTTAACAAGTGCTGTGTGCTACTGTCCCGTAGGCCATCCACCTGCTGGTCATGGCCTCGACAGACTTGCAGAAGGAGATCGTCGAGAGTGGCAGGGTGAGGCACATGGTTCCGCCTTTATTTTGCTTCAACTGGCCACGCCCTCCTCGTGAGGACAGACAGATCTGGCTATTGCCAGTCCGTCGTTTGACGGCTAGGCTTCGCTCCGCGTCACAAGCGCACTAACGCACCTGATCCTTGTTCTTGTGAAGGGGGCGGCCTCCATTAAAGAGTTCTACGCCCGGAATTCCCGTTGGACTGAGGGTCTCATCTCTGCCTCCAAGGCAGTGGGCTGGGGAGCAACACAGATGGTGTAGGTTCTCACTTCTATGGGACATCATTGTATGTACTGTACAGTAGCCCCTATAGGCCAACACTGAAATGATTGGATTTTGAAATCTTGATGGATGCCGTTTTTTGTTTTTTTTTCTGGGCTGGAGATTCTTAAACTTAAACTCTGAGCTGTCATTGACGTTAAAATCTGTTATTACTACTACTATTACTATGTATTTGTATATATGTTATATTTTGTTTTAGCAAAAGGTGAGTCTACTTTTAGAGTAGTCGAATATTTTCCTTAGGGGCTTTAAGGATTTCTGTCTGTTTTTGTCCAGTAGAAGACATCTATAAGACAACATAATAAACTATTAATAATAAAGTATACAGCCACTAAAAACGAATAAACTAAAAAACAAATCTGTTTAAATGTACATGTCTTCTACTAATTCAAAGGCAGGCCAGCTCTACGTAATCTAATCGATCAGATGTAATTCTTGATCACATGCACAGAGATCACATGTACATACTGTAGTTGCTGCACAGAGGAATCAGAAGAGCAAGTACAGGCTGGTACAACGATGTGTGCAAGACGTCACGCGTTACAACACACGTGACGTCTTGTAGATGGTGTGACGTCTGTGCTCCTCCCCCTCAGGGAGTCGGCTGACAAGGTGGTTCTGCACACGGGGAAGTACGAGGAGCTGATCGTCTGCTCTCACGAGATCGCCGCCAGCACGGCTCAGCTCGTCGCCGCCTCCAAGGTGAGGAGCTGACGCACGCACTGTGTGTGTGTGCGTGTGTGTACCCCCGTGTGTGCGTGCGTCCCATACTGCATTCAAAGGTTAGCTCCTAGAGTCGCTGTCACGGCTTACGTTTTGACTGTCCTAAAGAAACTAACGGCAGAGGTCTTATTTCAATATATTGCAGTATAGACCAGCATGCAATGTACAATGCTTCTGATTGGAATAGACACTGTCAGACACCTAATTGATAAGAGGAGTGGCTATGAACACTGTGTAGTGGTCTGTTTTGCATTGGTAATCCGTCGAGATACAAGGGAATATAGACAAATAAAGACTCATGACAAGAGGTACTAGATCATAGGTAGGCCCTGGTCAGCATAAGGTCATCGTTCTGTTCCCAGGCATTTTGTTTAGGTCAATCGTTCATATACAGTATGTATGATACAGACGTTTGTTTTTTCTTCTAATATTTGCTGGTGAGACTGGAAATCTATTTAAGGTATAGTCAGCTATGCCAAACTAATTGTAAGCTAATACATTTTAGTCGAACTCGCCAAATATCTCCTCACATTCCGCTATCTTAGCGTTCTGTGCGTGTTGATTAAATGATCGGATACGTCTCCACAGCCCTGGCTTGGTAAATAGGAACGCACACAAAGTGGCGAACACCGCTCACGACGACACAGCCGTAGTAGTACGCTTCACAATATGTGGGGCGGCACTGCAGAGGGATCTTGTTTTGATTTTAGCTCTGCGAGCTTTCTGGAGAATAGTTAGCCGTTGTCTTTTTAACTCTCTTAACGCCTCGTGTGCTGTTGGCTCCTCCCTCTGCGCTCAGGTGAAGGCGGACCGCGGCAGCAGGAAGCTGACGGTTCTGCAGCAGGCGTCGCGCAACGTGAACGAGATGGCCGCCAACGTTGTGGCCTCCACCAGGACGGGCCAGGAGCACCTGGAGGAGAAGGGTAAGTGTCACGGCATTGGCCAAGGGGGAAGGGGGGGCCTCCGGTGCTGAGAAATTAATATAACGTGCCAAAACCTGCAGTTCATCCAATGGCCACACGAGGCTGGGGTTTAGAGTCAATTCCCATAGAAAAAATAAACATGTTTACAGGGCCAGGGACCAGAAATATTTAGTTGCTGGGCCAACAATGTGTATGGCGACCTTTGGTGTAATGTGTAAAAGTAGGCCACTAATGAAGCGTTACAATTATTGACATATGTATAGCACAAGTTGTATTTATGTTAATGTATGTCTTGACATTTACATTTTTGGACAAAAATAATAATTTGGAAGACCTCCTTGCAGTACCTCTGAGGACCCCCTAGGGGCTCCCAGACCCCCTGTTGAAGATTTCTGGTCTATTGTTTTGACATGCGTGGTGCCCTGTGGCCACAGGGAGGAATAGGCAGGCTTTCAATCCAACCAAAAATCACCTCTGGTTGAAGTTGTAGAGAAATGAACTGTGGCACATTCAGATTTGACCAACAGTGTTTGCCTTGAATTAAGAAATGTGGTTGTTGCCAAATTGTTAATTTAAACTGCCACCCTTCTTCCAGCATCTGTATGTGTTCACCAAGAACGTCCTCGTAAGACGTTGGTGTGTGTTCAGTGAACTCTAAGCAAACCGAAACTGACTATGATCACAAATGTTTGCTAATTTGAACGCACCTCTAGTTATTACATTATTGCACACCTTTGGCCCTGCTGACATACATTATGGGATGGTGTCTATGTTTTGCCCAGTGTAATCAGCACCTCAACATATGTTTCACATGCACATTTAATTTGCAGAAACCATGGACTTCTCTGGCATGTCCCTCATCAAACTGAGACGAGAAGAGATGGAATCCCAGGTGAGTGGAAGGCTTCTTAAAATGTCAGTAAATGCGGACACTTGTGTAATAAATTGTTTTAATTGGTGTTGATTTGATTGATGTTTTAAGAGCTAGTATTTGCAGTCGGGGGTGTGTGTGTGTTTTATTTATACTTTGTTATAGTGAATAATGTGTTAATGAATGCATAATATTTTACAAATTATTCACTGAAGTGACTTATGGTGTACATCTACTAAGATGTAAAGTGGGTGAATAAAGCCAACATGTAAAATCCACATTGCTATAGGGCTGTGGCTTAATCTCCATTACTCTCTTCAGAAGCAACTGCAGAGATCACATGAAGCACATTTTGGATCACGTCATGTGTAATGTAGCCTCACAAAATAGACCATTTATTTCAGACTTGTCTTGACTAAAACCTAGTTGTGAGACCATCCTAATATTGCGAGCTCCATATGAATTTTTCCGCCCTTATCAGTCTGGAACTCCTCGATGCAAAAGCACTAGCCTTGTAATACTACCATCCTGATTTTGCGAGCTTCAGTTAGACTTTGTCTCGAGAATCAGTCCGGATATCTTGAAATCTGCAGAAATCACAGTGGCTTTGGGGGGATTTGTGATATGACTCGTGCCAGAGCTTGATTTGGGTTGAGCCCTGCGTTATGGCTCACTCACTCGGTGTATATAGATATCCTCATCTCCTCCATTCATCTCATTCTGTTTTGCAAAATGAGACAAAATCCAAGTCTGACGAGATTGATGCATGAAAACACATGCAGAGTGAGAGCACTAGAGAGATAATTATTGTGTCATAATACACACACAATTTGAAGCTGCAATGACAAACCATCTGGCATGTCAGTTCAAACCTAAACCATTCTCTCACGGCTGGAATGTTCTGTGTACAGGTGAAGCTGCTGGAGCTGGAGAGCCAGCTGGAGAATGAGCGCCTGCGTCTGGGCGAGCTGAGGAAGAAGCACTACGAGATAGCAGGGCCACCCCTGGAGGTGGTCACGGAGGGCAACGGCCTCTCCTCCTCTCCGTCCAACTCGGCTCTGTCGTCGCCTAAACCCGCCAAGCCCACGCTGATGAAGAAGCCCACGCTGGCTCAGAAACCTAACATGGCAAAGAGCACGGTACGCGAGAGCGCCGCTCTTCTTGCCAGATGAGGGATGAGCTTTTGCTTCTTGGTGGCTTTTGGCGTTTCTAATTCTTTCTCTTCTAATTATCTTTTGCATTGTAGTTCAAGTAGTAGCCGGAGTGGAAGAGCAAACACTGTGCTGGTCTGAGCTGACTATCACGATCCTCTGGTGCCGTGACTCTTGGCAGCCTTCCTCTGTATATCTGTTACACTTCTATTTGCCAAAGTGGAACTACAACCTGATTGGATCATTGATGCCTAAGAGAATATCCTCCAATCCCCCCTTCCCCCAATTCTCTTTTTTATTTTATTTAAATAAACACTTGTGCAACTATTGGACTGTTTTTAGCATATGGCATAAATGGAAAACATTTGAAATCATTCTAATTTCTTTATAAATGCATAATTATTACAAATGGGCACTACTGAAATTACAAAAAAATTGATCAGCGTGTTATTTACCAGACCACGGCCACATAACACGGGCAGGATGTCACTTTTATTGGGAAAGTATGTTGGTGCACAAGCTGTAATGGCTGCTCATAAGTCTGTTAATGCACATTTATATTTCACATGGTGAGAAGGTAAAATGAAGGCGTACATCATATCCATGCTTCCATGTTCTTGTTAAGATACCTCTAGCGTTGCTTTTATAAAAGATGACATTCACATGCAGCTTTCTTTTGATTATAGTACCATAATGACATAGACATTTAAGTGTACTGTATTCATACCTTAACTACCATCTGCAGTAGACAGGCTGTACAAATTATAATGGATATAAATAATACTTTAATGAATGGGTTGCTTGACCATGTAGTAATAGACAAAAAATGGTGGCCTGTTTGAGTTACCAAGGTCATCTGCTGGCCTAAAAATTATTGCATTATTGTAAGAAATCCAAAATGAAGGTGTTCATTCAACTCCCTATTTAACCTATGGGAGCTTTTAGTAAGGGGTCTTAAATATGTCATTGTGTTCTGTCCTTTCCTCTGCGTGACATGACTTTGTACACTCAGATCTATTAATATATTTTAGTAAACTTTTTTTTTTTTGTCCCTTGTAAACTGTAAATGTCAAATAAATAAATACATGTTTGATTTAATGTCTCATTCTGACGTGCTGTTTTCACACATGTATTCGTGTAGAATAAAACTGTCAACGATTATTAGCGATGTCTGCATATTTATATACTGTCGTGGTTTTTTTTTTTTTTTTTTTTTTTTTTCCATATATTATTGGTCCCAAAGCATGTCAATAATTTCTTCTAATGTTGCCCATCGGTTGCCGACAACGGTGAAGTGATTACATCAGTTGTATCTTCATTTGTTATTGTAGAGGTTTCGTTAACGTTGATGTGGGTTCTCCTCTCGGCCCCTCCCCTTCATAGGATATATCTCTTGTACCATTTAATGGTCATTAGAGGAGCCATACGGTACCGTACATGTTAACAGATGACAGCCTGTCAATTCTATATCTGTGACAATTACATGACGTGTGAGGATAATCCACGGGGAATGAGGCGAGTTTAACGGGTTTAATCGACAGCCTTTGATAAACCAGTAGTGTGTGTGTGTGTATCATTTGTCCCTCCGTAATCCAAGGGGTCGTCGGCAGCTGCAGTCACACTTGCGTTGTTGCTTCCTACCCTGGGAATGTTGTGGAAGGCAGACGTAGCCTTATCAGACTGACTATATGGCACTGTGCTGGTGGTCAGACTATTTGAGGAAATTGTGGAGGATAGGGCTTTTACCTCTGGGAGATTTTATTACATTTTGTATTCTGTCCTTTCTGATGACTTCATAAAATATAGTTTGCTCAGATCTATTAATACATTTTGGTAAACATGTTAGCCTATTATATTATTTAATATATCACATTGACATGCAGTTTTCACATAAAACATGTAATACTAGAAGACTACTATTTATGATGCAAGCCAAGTTCAACTGTGTGCTAAATAGCCTAATAAATGCCAGATATGAATACATTATATATTGTCTAATTGGTAGCCTAATTGCTTAGAGAAAACAGCGAATGTGTTGTTTCCTCGTTCTATGATGGAAACATTTATAAAAACACCCAACAAACAAGAAATAAGAATCCATGACATGCGCACTGGAGCTTTTAATTCAAGTTGATGGACTTTTGCAACAGGAGAGCCACCGCCAACAGCCTGTAGACTACCGGACCGGACCGGGACAGAAGTTTTGACTCATACAGATGAACTTCTGAAACAAATAGTCGCAGGCCATCCCTGTAATCAAACGAAAACAAAACGAAAATTTAAGGAGTAAGAATATTTCAGTTTAATGCTGTAATTTAAGAACACCTAGCTACGAACATGGAAACCCGTTGGTCACCATTGGACAAAACCGCGAAGGAGTTGACGGTTATGGATGTGTATGATATTGCAGCGATTTTAGGCCATGAATTTGAGCGGATTATTGATCAGTATGGGTGCGAAGCGTTGCTGCGGCTGATGCCGAAGGTGGTGCGGATCCTGGAGCTGTTGGAGGTGCTCGTCAGCGGTAGCACCGCCAACCCAGAGACCGAGGATCTGCGGAGGGAGTTGGACAGGCTGCGACAAGAGCGAAATGACAGATTTGAAAAAGAAAAGAAATACCAAAAGGTATGTTGATAAGAATAAACAGCAGATAGCAAAGCAGCACACATGAAATTGAATATATGCGCCCCAAAATTATTGGATTCTTTCTTCCTCTGACGCTCCTCCTAAGATTAATGCTTCAGTCTTTACCGTGGCGGGACATGATCGTTTTTCTGTTCAGTTAACGTCATTGCTCTAGTGTCGAGTAACATACAGAGACAAATGCAGATTAGGGTACGGTACTGAGAGAAGCAACTCGAACAGTTCAATTTTCTGTCATAGTAGTGTCATAGCTAGTGCAAAATGCATATCTAACTATACTAAGGTAATGGCGAGAGAATATAACACACACAATACATTCTTATAATTAAAATATTTTTGTATCCCTTTTTATTTAAATAGGCTACTGCCGTCTACACCACCCTCCCCCCAACCCAGCACCCAATATATTTTCTGATATAATCTTTAATCCTACATTAATGTTATATTTCTAACCTAACCATCTTAATGAATTGTGCCACACCTTATTAGTGTAACATCAGGACTCACGCATACACACACACACACACACACAGCAGGTGCCCCACGCGTGTCCACTCATACACCTTAGATGTACTGGAGCTTGTCCACTCTCTGCTTAGGATCTGGAGCTGGTGGAGGACGTTTGGAGAGGAGAGACCCAGGATCTCCTCTCCCAAATCTCTCAGCTTCAGGCGGAGAAAAAGCAGCTCCAGATGAGCCTTTCCATCAAGGATGTGTGCGCCACAGAGGAGGTGTTGCCCAAACCAGAGGGTATAGGTTAGTGCAGACGTCTGCAGCACAGTGCACAGTATGAAACATGTGTTATTTATTATTATATAAGTCTCAATGCCCCCCCATCCCATCCCATCCCCAGAGAGTACAGAAGCTTATAAAAGCAGTAGCCTACAGTTGAGGAAAACCTCAACCATACACCTATTATTACATTTAATAGAAATATAATTAATACCAAATAATTACAAATTAAAAGTAGTTAGTTCGGACCTCGTACCTTCTGGCTAAGTGTCGAGATGTCCCTGAGCAAGACACCTGGTTGGATGGCTTTGGCTTTGCATGACACAACTTTCAGTGTATTAATGTGTGTGTGAATGTGTGGCAAGTGCTTTGAGCTGTTGGAAGGTTAGAAAGACACTATACATGCAGTCTATTTACCATTGCTAAAGTTTGTCTGCAAATTAATTTCAAGTCTCTATTCTTCATTTTGTATTATTAATAAATTGAGATTATGTTTGTCTGACTTTCAAGGGTTTAAAGACCAACCTTCTATTTTTGCTGTCTTCATTTGGCCAGTCATATTATGTGCGTGCGCTGGATACGAAAATAGTGCATCATATTCTCAAATGTCAAAGACTAGTAGCAATCATTAATTAATTAATGATTAATTAATAATAATAATAATAATAATAATAATTAATAATCTCCCAATCCACATTATTGCAATGTATATTATATATAATGTGCTTTTACTGTATATTTCACACACTAAATGTGTTTGAAACAGTGGAAGTTTATGACAGTCATTTAACACTATATTTAATTTTTAACTCTGATTACAGTAAGGCTGTATCATGTATTTGTTCCGTTTTAATAGTGCGTCTCTTTATTTTATATATCTGTTAAGGTTATAATAATAATAATAATAATAATAAGTAATTACATTTCCAAGCGCCTTTCAAAATACCCAAGGACACTACAATGTAGTTCAAACAAAAAGCATTAATTTCATAATAAAACCAGAGCTAAATTAAAACCTGGCTAAGGCATGGGAAAAGCTAGCCTGCACAGATCAATCTTCAGTCTGTTTTTAAAAATGATTAAAGAGGGTTTCAGCAGGGAGAGTGTTCCACAGTTTAGGGGCAGCAACACTGATAGCCCGGTCCCCCATAGTGCAGAGTCTTGATTTTGGGACAGTGAGCAGACCTGTGTTTGAAGAGCGGAGACTACGTGATGAGGTGTGTGAGTGAATGAGTTTAGAAAGGTGAGAGGGTGCAAGGCCATGAAGTCCTTGTAGGTTATGCGCCCCCCCACCCCTCAGACTGCAGTATATGCTGCAAACCTTGTCAGTCAAATGGGGGGGGGGGGTAACTGGGAGCAAGGGGTGAATGTATTTTTGAACCAGACAAAAATACATTCCTTTTATGAGACGCCATGATTGCTGTGTCACTTCATATTTAATCTATACATTAAATCTATATAAATGCATTGAATGTCTTAAAACACTTTTTTTGCTCCTCCTGTAAATTAGTTTTTGTTTCAAACTTTATTAAAAGTGCATTTTATGACGCGCTGCCGAACGCAACGGCCAGTGAACTAATGGCAACGTATAGCAAGCAATTGTAAGCTAATACACTTTTAGTCAAATTCACCAAATATCTCAATGCTGTCTGCTAGCTTACCATTCTCTGTGCATTGTGAAAAAAAGAATACTTCTACACAGCCCTGGCTCCGTAAATAGGAACTACCTGGACACAATTGCAATTATTTCTTGGCTTTCCGGACTGATTCTCGCGGCGAAGTTAAACTGAAGCTCGCAAGAGAGGCTAGCAGATTGCAGTGCCTGCCATCAATACTCACATGGGAGGGTCTTGTGCTCTCATAATGAAAACAACATTTTTCTAATTCTGGTTTCAACCAAAAGGGACACAAATCGACAAGTGTATCTTTGAATAGGTGTCCTGCTCTGTAACTGTACTGCAGGGCATTAATGTGGGCCGTTATTACTTTGTTTACATTTTCTACCAATACCTGTACATAGGAATTCCTGAGAGAGAGCAACAGACAATGAAGAAGTTGAAGGAAATGGTGGAAAAGCAGAAGGATGAACTCCGGGCTAAAGACCAAGAGCTGACGCTGAGGAATGAGGACATCGAGGCGGTGAGGACTCACAGCTACACCAGACAGACACACTGAGAAACGATTCACTGGGAAAATATCTGCCCTGGTTGCACCTGATTTAGCTGACCTTTAAACTGGAAAGGCCTGCTGGCCGGAAATTGAAAACGCACATTTTGCGATCTTTATGAAAGCAATTGCTTTACCTCTCCTTTTCTTGACGTGTGTCTATTTATTTAATATTTCTTCACTTTGGTCAATCTTACAGTACTGCCACTTTACAAATGCACTGCTAGTGACAGTCTGATTTCATGTACACACACACACACACACACATACACACACAGCCTGAACAGAAATCCAGGTCTGTTATCCCTGTTAGAATAAAGGTTAAATAAGCTCAAATACAAAATATGCCAAAGCACTTGTCAGACTATGGTGTCGGGGGAACTGGTTATTGTGATCAGCTCCAGATGCAGCAGTATCGCACGATGAAGATCAACCAGGACCTGCGCTACAGGGTGGCCGAGCTGGAGGCCGAGGCTGCGGTCCGGGCACGGCAGCAGGAGCTTGGAGCCCTGCGGCTGGGAGGGCTGAGAGCGGGGAGCCGTGAGCGGCGGCGGGCCACAACGAAGATGCCTGCCGCAGAGAGCGACGAGTCTTCCCCCGCCAGCGAGGCCGGGCTGTCATCACCGTCAGCCACAGCCCCACAGGCAGCAGTGAGCTAGACACAGGTCTTTTTCATTACAGGGAGAGTCAGCGATTGGAAGCTGAAACACAAATCAGCAAAATTCAGAAAACATTTACTTGCGGTACGCTAGCTAGTCTGTCTGTGCTAGCTAGTCTGTCTGTGCTATCTGTATGTCTGTGCTAGCTAGACTGTCTGTGTTAGCTGTCTCTGCTAGCTAGTCTGTCTGTGCTAGCTAGACTGTCTGTGTTAGCTGTCTGTCTCTGCTAGCTAGTCTGTCTGTGCTAGCTTGTCTGTCTGCTAGCTAGTCTGTCTGTGTTAGCTGTCTGTCTCTGCTAGCTAGTCTGTCTGTGCTAGCTAGTCTGTCTGTGCTAGCTAGTCTGTCTGTTCTGAAAGAAAGAATCTGGTGTTCCTAAAGTTCACAGCCCTGGCTCTGTAAATGGGAACAGAAACAAAGTGGTGCAGATCGCACCACACAAATATTATGGGAGGATCGTCTTCAGATGTTGTTTTTGGTAGGGAAGGGGGTTTGAGGGAACACGTGTGTTGACGCCAAAGGTTTAGAATGCTGTTCTATTTCTTTAGCATCAAGCCATAAACATGCATTGGATATCTGTAGGTTTCTCAGCTCCTCTGTCAATTTTGATTCACCGTTCGAACGTTTCATTCTTTGTCGCACCGCCGAACGATGCGGCCAGTGGGCGGCGGAATTCGGGAACTCCGCCTCTTACTGTGGACGCATGTTGCCGAGGCTAGGATAGCGTGGTGCCTTGCGTTGTTTACGTTGCCCTATTGATGCACTCCGGGGTAGTTTAGGAACCCAATATGGCTTTACAGTGTGTACAGATCTGACAGGGCGGACACTGACACGATATTCACAGTATTTGACTAAAAGTGTTTGAGCTTACAATCCCTGACTGCACCTTTAAAGCAAGATATTCTCCTTTTCTGAGTACCACCCGTTTCCCCAAAGTTGCTGCTGCTGTTTGTCAGCACCCTCTCCATTCTAACATTTGCATATTCACACTACATTTGTGCAAGTTTCCTGATTTTGGCAATTTTTTCTCATTTTCGTGGGAGGGTGGCACAATCTCATACCACACAGGATATGATGGCTTCTGTTTTGAGTAGTTTGGGCAAGGCTAAACAATCTGAAGAAGCGTTATTTCTATGTTCATATGTTGTCCTGTGGTGTATCTGTGTCTTTCATAGCTTAACATAATGTCCCATGTCCAGTCCTTGGTAGGAGCCAAAATTGACTCTGTTGAGCAAAGTTCAATATGGGTGGAATGTGGAGGAGACCCTAGATTCCTGGCCGATTGTTTTGAGTCAGAGAAGAGGAGCGACAAAGATGGTGACGAAGACGAGGATGTGGGAGCGTTGTTATTGGTAACTGCCTTAACGTTCCTCCGTACACAAACATGCTCAGGTTAAATCTCTGGCCCACTATCAGAATATGTACACTAAGCACAGGGAATGATCTTCTTGTTATTCTGCTGTTTCATTGTATGGCTTCTATGCCAAGGCGTATTTGCATCTCTCTGTCTCTCGTGTGACATGCTTAGGAATTACATACGAATGTTAATGTTTCAAGTGTATGTTTTACATCTCGCTGCATACGTTTTAGCATGTTTTTAGTGTTTATCTCATTTAGATAAGCTTGCTTTATTGTTTTGGTAAATATCCAGTGCAGATATTGTCTGTATTTTAGGGTAGCAATTTTATCAGTAATTAGTGAAGGGCTGTGATTTATTTATCAATTAATAAGCATAGTTTATTGCCTGCAGCTGACAGACTAATCAGAACTGGCACCCACAGTTACTTTTCATCCTGTAGGTATCTCATGCCTTTTCTCCCACTTAGTCTCTAACAAACATTTACATGCATCTACCTCCTTCACCACACCCAGCTGTGTCTGCAGACACACCCAGCTGTGTCTGCAGACACACCCAGCTGTGTCTGCAGACAGACAGACAGACAGGGTGGTGGCACATTGCTCTCTCATTGTATACCACCACACCCAGCTGTGTCTGCAGACAGACAGACAGACAGACAGGGTGGTGGCACATTGCTCTCTCATTGTATACCACCACATCCAGCTGTGTCTGCAGACAGACAGACAGACAGGGTGGTGGCACATTGCTCTCTCATTGTATACCACCACATCCAGCTGTGTCTGCAGACAGACAGCTATAGGCTGCGCTCCAATTGGGACCAACTAAATTAACATTTACCTGTGGGGAGGGGTGATGATCCTGGGTTCCCACTGTGATTTCTTTCCTGTAACTTACTATAAGACAAGCAAGCTTTCTTTGCTTACTCAGTTGTTTTAGTGGAGCTGAGCATCGCATGTGCACCCTTTCCCTTGATTGCGCAACATTGTAATATTAATAACGCTGTTACCAGATTCACCACCATTCAACTTCTACTGCTCTGCGTTAACAAAAGAGAATAAAATACAAAAGTAAAAACACAGGTTATGTTTTGACAGCAGGAGACATCACCTGATGGTGATCTGGAGATGGAGGCCGAGTCGGAAAAACCTTCCTTTACCTTGCAGGATCTATGTGATGTACTGCAGGAAAAGAACAAACTGAAATCCCAAGTGTTCATGCTACGGGAGGAACTAGCCTATTACAAAAGGTTGGTTATATTGATCCTGAACTTCTGCGTATAGGGTAGGGTGTAACTGAACTGGGTATAACTTTATGTTATTTATACCCCTTCTCCAGTTTAATGGGCAGACGCTAAAAACAGAGTCCACCAGAGATCACAATAACAACAAAGTACAGTTAAATGCAAAGGGAATTGGGTAGATGCTGAAGCGATGCTGAACAGTCAGCTGTAGCCGTCTTTCCTCCACATGCACACTGTGATATTTGGGATGAAGTAATGCCTTGTTTTCAGGTACATGATGAAGCTTGTACTTTAGTGTGCGTGTGTGTGGCCTACAAAGCATTTGTTTTGGTCTGAGATGCTTGTGTTAGAGGTCTTCATGGGTCCTCCGAGACCTGACCGGGTCGGGTCCAACTTTTGAGCGTTTGACTCGGATCTGGATCGGGTCTGACATAAATGCTATGATTCTCGGGTAAATGCGATTTACCAACTGGACCCAATAATTAATACATATATTTACATTATTATATGTTGCTTAATATATATAGCCTACAGAAGCAATTACAAAATGTTGAAACCGAAAAAAAAACCTTTTTAATTTGTGCAAATCGTCAGGTGAAAAATCAGGTGAAAAATGCTTTGGTTCGTTTAGGATCAGGTCCAATTTGTTTGACCCGTGAAGACCTCTAGCTTGTGTGCTTAGTGTGACACCTAGTGGTAGAAAGTCATATAGATGCACTTTAAACCTTGAAGACTTTAACGATTGCTCTCCACATGTCCCTTAGTGAGGAGCCGGAGGATGTAGTTACCTCCGTTACCATGACGCCGCCCCATCCATCAGCTCCGCTCGCTGTGGATCAGCCTGAGTCAGGAATCAGACGCTTGTGAGTAATATGACCTTACATATCCCCCGGATGTACCCTCATACACCAAGGCTTTCCTTATAATACTTCTATGTTATTACGATTGTTGTGTCATTTATTCCTCTTCATTCAATGGAGTTTATTCTATTTTTGTGCATTGGAGTTCATTTGTTTTCTTATGTGGATGCACAGAATAATTGCAGTTGCTGTACCTTGGTAACGGTAAATGGTTAAAATGGCTGTGAATAAACAATAACATAATTTTAGTCAATCCTGAAACATAGTCAAGACAACTAGCCACAGACTAGTCAATCCTAAAACATAGTCAAGAAAACTAGCCACAGACTAGTCAATCCTAAGACATAGTCAAATCAACTAGCCATAGACTAACTGTGTTTGTTTGGACAGGATCTTTACTGCCATCATGCCAATGGTAGCAGCTGGGTTGATCCAAGATGATCCCACACTTCTCCCCATCAGAAGACTGGTTTCCTTTATATGAACTGACAAACGTCTCACGTCCTTGTTTTAATATGTAATTGTGCAAATGTTTATTTTGTTACAAAACGATAAAATGCGCTCACGTTAGTTACATAAGATATAATGACTTTACTGTGGTGGAGCTTTTTGTGGCCTAATCAATTATTCAGCCGTTTGACTAGTCAACAAAACAAGTTTGGACACAATATATCCAGGCTCCTGTCTATAAAATATAAATCTATCAAGAGACACCAGTGGGGAACATAACTAATTTAAACAAATATCCCAAGTCATACCCAAATCATAATTTGTTTTATTTTTTCAATGGTTATCTTTCCAAATCTAATACTACTACTGTATTTTCATATGTTAAAAATGTTGACCTTTCAAAAACTATTTAAATTCAAAATAAGAACAAAACATTTCTAGTCTAGTGGATGAACTATGGTCTGCTTGAACATAATTCACATTTAATTCCTTGACAGAAATAAAATGGCTAAACAAAACTGCCCATTTTTGGCCTATATGACTAAGAGTAATGTGAATAGTAGGCACATACATACATACATACATACATACATACATACAATTATTTCATCGCTCTGGTTGGCACCATTTAGCACAGCACTAACATGCTACATGTGTAAAAGTCACTAGAAATGTGTTGATCTAGCAGCAGGATTCAAGAAATATCCATACAAGTATTCAGATATAATGCCAGTCTATGTGTATGCAAATATTTTTATATATTGTATGTCCTCATTCTGTTTCCTAAATTATGCAATATCTTTTATAATAAAATATATTTTATATTGTCGTAAGCCTTGTTACTACAATTTGATTTTAGACACTTTGCTGTAGTTACATAATGTAATTTGTGTAACTTGTAGGCTAAGTATATTTGCCATAGGCAAAAAGTGTTAGTACAGTAAGTGTGTGTGTGTGGGCGAGCCTGCCTGTGTGTGAAAACACTGCTTTACACAGCAGCCTTAGAAGAACAACTGCTGAAATGTCCAAACCAATGCATATTTATGCCAGTGCTATTGGTCTGTAAATAGATCAGGTCATCAATGGTGGGTAATATGTGCAGAACATTGCAGATTTGTGTTTGGATGTCGCTTCTCTAATTTCTTGTATGGGAGAAACGTTAAAGGATCATCCTATTATCGTAAATAAATAAAAAAGCTATGTTAAGATAATAATGCAGGAGTTGTAGCCTGCAAGTCAGACGTAGTCACCTATATTTTGAGAGGCATGTATAAAATAATGAATATGTATTGTAGCTGCAGCTTGAAATGTGGTATATGAAGATACATTAGCCATAAAGAAAATATTATAGAAAATATTATAGACTACATCTGGAATGCCATACAATTGGATATATTGTGGCTATTAAATGTATATGCATACTTCTGAAATGCCTATTAAATAGTTTCTTCCTCCCATCTCGTCAACAGGCTTTTTTAAATCATGTATGAACATTGCATGGTGTTAAGACTCAATACATGTACTATGATTGCGAGAGAAAATGACAATTAAAAACACGATGCCTTGCATCACGTGTTTTCTCACCTGATATTTTCGCATTGCTCCCACGGTCACCTGTTGCCTGGGATACGGGGGCTTCCTGTGCCAAGTAAAACGTCACGTCATTGGCTGATGCTGCATAGGGAAGTCCTGGCCAGTGGGAACGAACAGTTTAAGTTGCGCGGAGGTGAAGTAGAATAATAGGGATATCATTTGTTTCGTGGCGTCGTGTTACTCAAGGGGAAGGTATACGTGTTAATCCGTTTATGGTTTGTATAAGTCTATTAATTAGTTTCAGTAGGCCTACTGTAACCATGTCAGGAGCGGAGTTACGTGAAGAGTCTATACCCGCACTGGCTTTCGAAAAGGACGCCTTCCAACTTACAGTGGAAGATGTGTATGATATTTCGTACGTAATCGGTAGAGATTTATTGAAAGTAAGCAGTACAGGCGAGGAGGTGTCAGATTTACAATTTAGAATTGTCCGGGTTTTGGAAATGTTTGAGACATTAGTTAATAAGTACAACTTGTCATTAGAAGAGCTGAAAATGGAGAGGGACAATTTGAAGAGTGAACTGGACAGAATCATAAAAGAAAATTCCTCAGGCCAGGTTATGGTAAGATTGTCAACCACATGTTTGTAAACAACCAGATATATATACGTATTGCAGAACGATTGACTGTACACAGTATTAGTTACTAATGTGACCAGTCAGTGCACTACAGATCAAGTATATTGAGATGACATACATAGGCCTACTTTTATTTTAGCAAACATCTGGACCAAACCAGATGGTGATAGACCTGAAAGACCCCAACAGACCACGTTTTACCATGCAAGAACTAAAAGAGGTGCTTCAAGAAAGGAACCAACTGAAGGCTCAACTAATGGTAGCTCAAGATGAGCTCCAGCTATACAAGAGGTGATAGGAAAACATCAAAATATCCTGTGCAGATGTATAGTATTGTATACTATAAATTGTTGCTACATTTTAACAAATTTCTCTAAGTGTGTACAGCAACAGAATAAACACAATACAAATGAATACACATGGGGATACCAATCTTGTTTCTTAAGGACCAGTGTTACAATTCAGATATTAACATTATCAATTTAGCATCAACATAATTAATTAGTACAACTTCAACAAGATGTCACCTTGTATTTTATTTTGTCTGACATTGCTAATTTGTTGTATTGATTAATGTGTTAGTGGGAATTTAACTCATGGTCTTGAAACCAAATATATTCTCTGACCATGAGGATGTGTATTTATTATTAACAGCGGGATTCTGCCACAGGCTGAACCAGCCATGGTAGAGGTAGACCTGGAATCTCCAATCTCCACGGAACCAATATCTACAGATTATGTGACTCAGGAACCAAAAGAGGAAAAAACATCTATCAGCAAACTGTAAGTGTGATAGTTATATGGTAGAAAAAGCTAAATGCATTGGAATTTGGGAAACACAATGCAGGGTTATGAGTCTGGATAGATCATCTGACCACTGGAACTATGTGGAATTGCAAAGATGCAGGGAATTTATGAGGAATAGCCACATGATGTAGCAGCACACTAGAATCAAGTGTTCTCTTGCATACCAAGACCACCTTTTAGAGCAGGTCTCATTACGCTTGTTTGGGCCACTTTTGGTGCGCACCCGAGTTAAATTGCTGCATTCACACCTGTCGAAACCAACCGCACCATGGGGGAAAACGAACACTGGTGCGATTCAACCAAACTAAATGTGGCAGGTGTGAAAATACCATAAGTGAGAGAACCTCTAAATTAACTGGCTCTGCCACAGCTCAAAGATCCAGTTGTAATCTGTCATTAAAATCTGCCATGACTCAACCTTGCTTCTACAAAAGCTAAAATTTTATTGTAATAAGCCACTTTTTATATCCATCCTTGCTAAGAACAAATGCCAATTATCCTTCAAATAATTATGGACCGTTGTATTTGCAGATTTTCATTCAGGCTGAAATGAGGAGAACCAAAATGGCAGAGTTACCACATGAGCCAAACAGGATATGTGTGTGCACATATTTTTCTAATGATGTACAGTTTATATACATTTTTAATAATTTGTATTAATTCACAATGTCAATATTGTAATTTTAACCTAATGGGATATATACTAAGAGTATTACTGAATTAGTATTTATTATATCATCCTGTACCATGCAGGACAACCTCTGGGACCAAACTTAAATCAAGGGCTACACTGCAATAACCATGTCAAATATGAAATAGTCATATTTGATAAGTGTATATAGAATACATTTCAAACATCTTACTTACAATTTATGACTAGCCATATTGGACCAATGTTGTATACAAATGCTAAGCGAATTAGAGACAGCTAGCAGAATCAGGATAGTTTTAACTATAGGTAATACGTCCCTGAAGCAGTTCTTGTACACTAGGACGGACTAAAAAGTAGTATTTTCATCCTGTGGCGGCCAGGCAGACTAATCATCCCAGAATACAGGTACAACACTCACAAACAGTTGTATTACACATCTAATGGGTAATTTTTCCAGGTTCAATGGTGGGAAGGAAGGCATATGCTTAGCTCTTCTCATGAATACTTCTATTTTAACTATAGGAGTGACCTGTGGTATACATTCAGTTCATCCAATCACATACTAAAGTATTTTTTTTTGAAAGTGCCTGCCCATACATGCCAGGTGGTTTGTTAAACTACACTTTCAAGAGGAGGGGAAAAAATAAAAACACCATTGCCCACAAATTCTGTAGTCATTGGTTTGAGTGAATTAAAAACAATTTCAAGCTGTCCGGAGCGATATCGCAGCAAAGTCAAACTGAAGCTTGCAAAATCTGGATGGTACCACACGAAGGTTCAATATGGGGGAAAGGAGGGGAGAAAAAAAAACAAAAAAAAAAAAACATCCAACTGAGCTTTATTCCTCAATTTACAATACAGTTTGTCATAATTTTACAATAAGTAAACAGTCCAGTAATATATTTACAAGATAATTCCATAGCACTCACTTTGCAAGAACTGAGGTAGCTGAAAGAAAAAACATTTTAAAAATTATTAAAACAATTGCAAAAACACTACTTTTGAGTTAACGCGCCATTGTAAAGATTTATAAAAGCAAAGTTTAACAATTCATAAAAGTCGGGCTGCTAAGGCATATGAAGCATTGTCAGAGAGAAACAACCAAAGAAATCAGTATTTTAGCCAGGGATGAGCAGAGAGAGAGGCTTTACTCCTATCGCCGTAGTCATACAGAAGCTCTTCATCTGCCTCAATATCCCTAGAGGCCACCAGTACAAGATGAGGCTTTCCATCAATGTCATGAAGCCTCGTCTGGCAGTTGCCATTTTTACTGTGGTTGAGCAATCTTCCAAGACGACTCGTTTCCTTCGTTGCATCCACACTGTAAAGTCAGTGTTTGATGGATTTACTTTATGTCAACCCCCCGCCACAATTATAACGACAAACTGCAAAACAATTACATGTCATAAAGGCGGTGCTAATACATCTCAATCAATCGTACTGACTTTCGATTGACTCCCTACCAGTTTCTCACCCAATCAGTAGGTTTAAAATCAGCCACAGCGAAACTGAAACTTGCTGCACGAGCTGATGTCATCATAGGAAAACATCAGTTAGCTGCTGATTGGCCTGCTTGTTTTCCAATTGGGCGAACAACTATTTTGCATTGAGGAGTTCCAAACTGATACTTGCTTGCTAAATTATGTTATTTTATTCTATTGATCAGGACTACAACAGAATCCATAAGAACATTTGTAACTGGTTAATTCATAGTAAAAGGAAAGATTACATAGAAATACTTTGACTCACCAGTATGTTTTGGTCTGATACTGGAAGTAGTACATGTAACATCCAGTTTCTGGATCCAGGGTGTACAGAGACTCTCGCTTTTTGGCGTCAGCCAAATCCAGCAGGTCACCATGATACTCCACCACAAACTCTCCCTTCTTAAAGCCTTTGACAGCAAATACTCCTCTTCCTTTTCCCACCATGTGTTTAACCTTTTAAGATCAGAAGAAAAACATTAAGACACAAAAAGGTAGGTCTATTGTTTTAATCAAATGGTTCCTTATTGTGGAAATTTGCTACAATACAGATCTTACAAACTAAAGAAAAGGGATACCCTGCTCAAAACAAGTAACCAATAAGGGCACCATGAATAATAAGTATGGCTTTATTAAACAATTGTTCCTCACAGCTAATAGTAATTAAGTTTTCCCCAGGGGAAGATATTTGTATGTATTATGTTTATTCTATTATGTTGCTAAGCATTCATTTATATTGTGGTCCATACGTTTATAGTATGTACTTCTGTGGAACAAGCCTCCTGATGAGTTTTATAACCATTTAAAGAGCAATCACCATATACAAACCTGCATTCCTTCTTCAATCCCATTCTTTATCAGGTCATCAAGGTGTCTGTGTTCTTCGTTCTGTTAAAAGAAGCAGTAAATTATTTTTGTCTAGTCTGACTATTCTCAATTATTGCTCAGATCAGTTTATAGTCCGGAAACCTTGTTCACTTTAGTGTTCTCACAGCCACTCTAGATGGTGGTCCAATCAGTGATCAGTGGGAATAGCTAAATGCAATGATGTTGAAGTAAAGCATTCGTTTCAAAATGGCGGTAGAGCGAGGTAAAGCGATAAACGGTAGTAGAAACACACTAATGGTTTCAAAATTAACACAGGGTCTATGTCCAGGAGGCAAAGACTAAGCAATCACTAGTTGAGTATCTAAGCTATAGCATAATGCAAACGTACCTTCAGTTCTGCCTTTGTTTTTCTGGAACTCCGTCTAATGGGAAAATAATCTGTGACCTTTCTATTTTGGGAAGCTTTATTGTCTGGTCTGGAAGAGGCACAGAGATAGATAATTTAGAAGTAGTTTTTACCTGGTTATTTTGATAAAATGTGAGATATGGTTTTCATACACACTTTTTCACTTTGAGTTTGTGACGAGTTCGTCTTTGTGGTTTGGAGACAAAAACTTGTTCTGGAGCTACAGCATTAATGGGTGAAATGGCGTCTTTTTCACCAAGTTCAGTAGTTTGCACACTGGATTCAGAAACCAAACAAGATTCTGATTTTTGCTCTTCTTTGGACTCGAGGATTTCACTTTTTCTCCTATTTGGCATGACTAAGGAGAGGAGAAAATAATTTTAAGACAACTTTGCATGAGTAAGTTCTTTCCCTCACCTCAGATATAATGATTAATTCAGAATGTACTATTCTGTTGCTCATTGGTTTTTATCTAGTTCCATTTGACAGGAATCATTTAGGCCTACCAACTTCATGTTTTTGGAACTGATAAAGCTATGCAGTAATATCTAGCCTATTAATAGAAAATAAGCAAATTATGCTTTTCCTGATAGTTTACCCAATTTGTGAGCAAGAAGCTGGGTTGACAAAAAAAGCGAGCATATCCTTTAAACATTGTTATGCTGCCTTAATCATCCATTCTGCTGTGTCATGAGACAGGGGTGGTCATGCAACAACCATTCATTCACAAGGCTACCAAGAATGAGACCAATCTGATGTCCTCTCAAGAACATACAGGTAAATAGCCACAAGGCCGCCCCCCCCTCAAAAAAAAAAAAAAAACCTCAGCCTGTGTTGATTAACTAGTTTAACAAAGAGGGAAAAGGGAGATTTCTATTTCTTACGCTTTGAGGTATCAGCACGAGAACCCTTTCCTTCTTCGATTACAGGGCTTGAATTTTCACTTAGAGGGGATCGAGGTTTACTTGGGCTCCTCGGACATTGAATATTCGATTGAGCTTTGCATGAACTATCCTGCAAGTAAAAAATAAAAATACATAGACAATAAATAAGCAATAGAAACTAAACAAAAATAAACTAAATGGAGGGGTAGTAACACTAATTATAAAGCAATTATGTTAACTGATATCACATGTTAAGATGTTGACAAACAGGCAGCAGGTATGTACGGTAGCCTACAGTACCTCCTAAATCAAAACGGATACATACATTTCTTGACAGAAACGTGTATTGTGTTACTAAGGGTTTATTTCGCACTTGTTGGAATCATAAAAAAATAATAAGTTAAACTATACATATGTATTGCTAACATCTGGTTTCATTATGGACTGATTAAATAAAACAAAAGGCAAAAACCCCACACGCACACAACAATCTTATGTTAATCAACATACCTTATTCATTTCTGGTATGTTTTCCTTTGTGTCTTTTATGTTTCCAGTATGTTGACTGTCCTCGTCTTTACTGCTGCTGGTCAACACACGTTTCTTCCCTGGTCGAAAGCAGGGATACCGGGTCATGTTATTTAACCAACAATTAAATAGAGTAGGCTACATTTGGTTATGATGACTATAAAAGCAAGTGTGAATTGTTTACGATACCGTAGTCTATGGTACAGTAGGCTACCGGTAACTATTGTTATTTGGTTGTTCATATAACACATAGGCTACCCTACTGTATGCTACGTTATATAGCTTTGTATTTCAACAACTAAATACCTTTGGCCATTTAAATTCCCAAATTGGCACCGTAGGTAAAATGGTTCGCTGAATGCTGTCCTTGGAGTCTGAACCATGAACTACTTCGCCAACATAGTATTACTACTACATGAAGAGGATGGTGGGTTTAAAAACACAGACTTCGTCTATGATTGGCTGTTGTGTCATCCAAGAGAATAGGCCAATAGGATCTTGATAGACGCTCTGTCATTGGTCGATAGCAGCGACGTCATCATATGGCGTTCTGTAGTCGAGAAACGACAAATTCAGAGTGACCTCGCCAGCCACAAGCATAGTTCTATGGCCACAAGTCCCCCCTCCTCCAAGTTATATTAGTAGTAGTGGTAGTACTCAACATCTATTTTCTTAAATTGATAGTTTACTATTTAAAAATGGCTAGTTTCAATTTGTGTTAGTGCTAAATGGTAAATACTAAATGCATTCTTTAAAAATTATATTAGAGTTTCATCCAATAGTTGGAACTTAATATAAAATGTTAATGTCCCATTTTTATATTTCTGCTGTCTAACATTGGAAATAGATGGGTCCCATTTGTCCTAGGCTGGAGGCTGAGCTAAGTTTTTTTTTTTAAAGTTAAATCTAAATACAAAAGGTAAGGTTTCCACTTCCCTCAGATAAGCCAAACATATGTAGTCTGCACATGCAGGAATATATATTCAGTTATAGTGGTATGTGTTTGCGCATACTGTTTTTTTTTTTTTTTAATAAAAGTTTATGAAAACCAATTAAATTCAAATAATTATGCTTTTGCAGGACAGGTTGCAATAAAATATTCAAGGTATAGTCAGTCATACTGGGGAAAGCTTGTATACATTTGTTTATAACTGATCAAAACAAAAACACCTCTCCCTTCAATGGCTTCCTCTGAAGTTTCACCCAACACATTGAAAATACACAGCTAAAAATAAAAGGTAACACATCCTAGATCTGAATGAATAAACTAATCGTATGAAATAATTTCGTCATTACATAGTTGAATGTGCTGACAACAAAATCACACAAAAATGGTCAATGGAAATCAAATGTATCAACCCATGGAGGTATGGATATGGAGTCACACTCAAAATCAAAGTGGAAACCACACTACAGGCTGATCCAACTTTGATGTAATGTCCTTAAA